>NW_021025487.1:3552306-3569587 GCF_004153795.1 Camellia sinensis | reverse complement strand
GATGCGTTAGCAGGAAGCGAAGGGTTAGGACTAATATAGGACGTGGAAAAGGCGGGGCAGAAACTTTCGAAATTTTCAAACTGGCGAAATTTAATCTCGATCCTTGGAATATAGGCAAACTGTGGGCATTTGGAGTAATTCGTTTTGCATACCTCTTTGCGAAAAACCAACACATCCCAGAGTTGTACTCATTTGTTTCGTGTGACACGCCTCTCCAACACTTTGAGAACTTCATTATGCCAGCGTCCAAAGCAATACGCGGAAACGTGGAAGAGATAGCTCGAGATGAAGTGCTAGCCAAGAGGCTAGAGGCATTGGATGAAGACAATGCAGTGGAGTTGGCGGAGCAATATAGAGTAGAGAGGCGGGAGGAAAGAGAGTTAGAGCAAGCAACGCGAGCTCATCCATCTACCATGATCGTGGCCACAAGGTTGATTAGCCAAGTGGAACCTGACCACTGGTACACCAAGGCCGATAAGTCGACGTTTACAGCCGAGGAGTTGGAGGAAGTACGTAGAAAGTACCAGATTTCGGCGGAGATAGAGTTGAAGTTGCCCACGTCTAAGGAGAGGGCATCGGATGCATATCCGATGGAGTTTACGCTGTATGGAGAGGCATTGTGGGAAGGTCTAAGGCTGCCGCTCCCATAAATAGTGGTGGAAGTACTCAATCGATTGGAGGTGGTGCCAGGGCTGCTAATGCCCAACGCATGGAAAATACTACTGGCCTGCGCGATCGCATGGCCATAGGCGACCAGGGGAGCGACGATGACAGTGGAGGAGTTCTTTTCATGCTACAAGGCCTCCGGTCAGCAAGAAATGTGGATGACTTTGCAGGCAGTGGTGGGCAAAGGGTTAGTGGCAGGTTTGTCATCATCAGTGAAAGGGTGGAGACCGAGGTGGTTATACGTACCAGCGAATGGCGGAAGGGGTGTGCACACCTCGTGGAAAGTTCCCACTAAGTTGGTGGAGCTAAGGCTGGAGGTAGAGGTTGAAAATAGGGTGAAGCGGGTGAAAGAGTAGAAGGAGAAGGAGGGTGTGAAGTGGGATGATCTGATCCGACCCTCGGCCTTGTTCTCCTTGAGTCTAGGGCCGCAGCCGACCGAAGAAGACCTTGCATTGGAAGAGTTGGAGGGAAGGAGAAAGGCGTAAGAGGCAGAGGAGTGGAAGACATTTGATAAGGCTGACAAATATAAGGAATCACAGTTAGGTCCTGCGCCTAAGTTGGTGATGATGGAGCGAGTCAGACCACGTCCCAAGCCTTTATGAGATAAAGACGTGACTGACTTTGCGCTGCTGCCGCCCCCAGTGGATCCGCTGAAGGAGAGGAGCAAACAGGAGGTGGATACGGTGTTAAAGAAGAAGAAGAAAAAGAGGGCCGCGACGGAGGAGAGTAAGGGGGGTCCAATTTTGAAGAAGAAGAAGGAGGAGGAGAGGGCGGAGGAAGCCCCAGAAATGGAGATGGGGGAGACAAGGGTGGTAGGGGAAGAAGCTATGGGCCCAAATGCCCAAGTGGTGATGAACGCGACGAAGCCCAAGCAGCTGGTAGTTGGCGAAAGGTTAGGACCTCAATCACCCAAGATGGTGCCTATGCCAGAAGCGTCCCCAAGTCCTGGTGAAGGGAAAGGCGGGGCGAGCAAATCAAAGATGAGTGCCATGCTGAAGACTGCTATGTACCACATACGCGCGGTGGCCGATCGATCGGCAGAAGAAGGGGGCGAAGCCAAAGTCGCCACCGACCGTCTCGTTAGGGTAGTGGAGGACGCGGCCGTGCGGCCGATGGCGCGATTCACAGAGGCTGACCTCCTGAGGGGGTTTTGCTCAGCGTAGATGGAGGTGATGACCTTGGCAGTTGCCCTGCTGAATAAGGCAGCGCGAACAAAGGTAGAGGCGGAGCCGCTAAAGGCCCAGCTGGGAGGGGTGAAAGCGTAGTTGCAAAGCCTAAGGGTTGAGGCAGCAGGCTGGAGGAAAGCCGCGCGGAGTGCCTGCACGAAGAGGCTGGAATACGCGCAGAGGGCAAAAAAGATGGAAGTCCTGGCGGTAGTATAAAGTTACTTGGCAGAGCGTGTTGCTGCTAAGCTTGCTGTGACCAAGTCAGAGCTGGAAGCGGTGTGCCACAAGGCGGTGTCGTTAGAGTTCAAGTTAGCGGACGAGCAGAGGAAGTTAGACATAGTCCAAGAAGCTTGCACCACCGCCAAGGAAAGGTTGGAAGAGGCCCTTGCCAACAACGAAGATCTGCGTGACCAGGGGATTAAAAACAAAGAAAAAGTAGATGGGCGGATCGCAGAGTTGGAGAACGCACTGGCAAAAGAGAGGGCCAAATTGGCATCTGAGAGGGCGGCGTACCCCGATTTATGCATGGTGGTTGTGGAGCAATTTAAAGGCTCCGCTGAATTCCAAATGGCCATTGACGTCGCGGTCGCTAGGAGCTTGGCAAAGGAGGGGGAAGTGGGTGTTAAGTCGTCGGGAGTGGCTGTTGAAGATAGGAGCGAAGAAGAAGTGATCCAAAGCTTTCAACAGTCAGACTTCTACAAGCACGAGATGAGCCAGTACTGGGACAACGGCTGGATGAGCTTCAAGTATAAGGCACAAGAGCTGTTCCCAGACGTGAACTTCAATCTCGTGAAAGTAGGAGAAGACGATGTTGCCCAGACCCCCTTAGATGAGGGGGTTGAAGAGGAAGATCTCGCGTCCAGCGAGGGGGATTACGGGCTGGGTGTTCTTCCTGCTTAAATGTAATTTCTACTGTAAAGAAATGTAGAAAATAAATTTTTGTTGTTGGTTGTTATTTTTTTGTTTTTGTTTTTGAAGTAGAGGTAATTTCTGTAATGAATTGTATAAAAGTGCAAGTTTGTTAATAAAACGACGAGTGCTGTTACTAGTTGTTGTTATTGTTATTATTTATAGTTTTTTGAATGGTAAAGTTCAAGTGATAAAAATGGATAAGTAAAATGGACAAGTAAAGTTTGCGAATGCGAAATGGTAGAGTTCAAAATATAAAAATGGACAAGCAAGCTGACTTGCATAAATGGTAAAAACTGGGCAAGCATGAATTGAGATTAAAACTAGTTGTAGACACTTTATTTTTGACCGACCTTAAGACTCAGACGTCATCGATTGAGCACTCGGTGATTGCGCATGTTGTGTTCGTTTTGAGGTTACGGAGTCCCGACTGAGAGTCTTGCCTCCGGACTTCGGGACTCTTTTGTGTTTTGCCTCGATTTGTGAACCAAATTCTGTTTTCTCTTCCCGAAGGGAGGGAGAGGTCTCGTAGACCATCTCTCAGTGGCCGTAGGCTACTTTTCGTGGTCGTTGGCCACTTTTCCCGTTTGGAGATCAGTTTCCGGTTTTCGGAGCCGTCGACCGCGCGCCTCGGTTCAGAACCGCTTAACTTTCTCCGTTTGGCACGGTTTTTGGCACACACCTTGTTTCCTCTCTCTAGAGGGATTGTGGCCCGGTAGACCACCTTTGTGGTCGCACGCCACTTTCGGTGCTTAACAGTCAGTTTTCAGGGCACCTAGCTGCGTGTTTTGGCTCCCGAACCCTCGTTTTGCATCTGTCTTGGTTCATTTTTGGCATGGACCCTATTTTCATTGGTTGGAAGGTGGTACTAAGGTGGGAGATCACCTTTTCTCCTTGGAGACCACTTTTCTACCGCCGGCCGATTTTCTTGACAGGTAACTGGTCTCCCTCATTTTTGGGCCACAATTGCTGGTCTCCCACCACACCACTAGCTTGTATTCAATGTGGAGACCACCAAATGGGATGGCCGACCACTTTTTGCTGACTTGAACCTTTTGAACTGGTCTGCTGACCACCTGAACTGGTCGGCCTGCCTCCCTCAGTTCTGTCTCTGTGAGTTGTTGCCAGCTGTGCCAGCTGGAAGGCACAGAATGGATCCTCCATACACGTGTATGGAGGATCTTCAAACTTGTTTTTTAGCTTCTTTGGGAAGCTTTGGACCCCTTTGGCTATAAGAGAGACCCTCTCCCTCATTGGTAAAGGTTCAGAATTTCCCTAAGGCATACACATATACCTCATTCTCTATATCTCTATTTTGGCTCCAAAAGTGCATAGTTCTTGGCCCGTTTACACTACACCTCCTAGCCTAACACTTCCACCATCAACCTAAGCTCCTTGGAGGTCATTCTCAGAGGTTAAAGGTTGAGTTTTGGTCCAGAGGTGTGCTGTTTTGCTGAAGCTACAAGGGTAACACACTATTCCCTCTTTTAAGCTTTATTTTGCTTCATCTTTTAGTTATACTTGCAAGCATATTTGAGCTTTGGTGTAAACTGAAAAAAGTCTTATTTTGAGGCCCTTAACATGTTTGTTTAAGGTCACTTTGTTGTTGGGGGTCATCTACCTCCTTGCATGCTTCATTTTACCTTGTTTTGAGCCATGCCTTAGAGCATTTGTGTTGGCTTTTGTTTGGCCTTTTAGCCACTGAAATCCAGTGGATTTTCAGTGGCTAGCATGCAATTTTGAGTGCCAAAATCAGAGAGGGGCAACCCATTCTCTCATTGTCTTGTTTTCTAGCATATTTGGCCTAACAAAGGAGCCTATACTTGCATGCCTCCAAGCCTTGTTTCAGGCCTTTTTTGGTGGTTTTTAGGACCTGCATAAGCTCTTTCCAGAGCTGATTTTGTCATATTGAATATCCATCTTGCATGTGTAGAATAACCCTCTTCATAGCATATCAAATGAGTACCTCATTCTTGCATGCATTAACCATGTTTCAGTAGGTTTTTGGGCTTTATTTGGCATGTCATACCTCTTACTTTTGCTGGTTTAGTGGCCTCTTGATTGCCTCACATGCTTGTAGTGCAAATCCTCTTTATTAGCTTACATTGCATGCTATTTTGGCCTTTGATTCTAGCACTTTTTGGCCATGCCTTAAACTGATTTTGTGTATGTTTTGGACTGCCTTAGCTCTGTTTTTGGGCCTTATGGTCGAATATGTTTGCTATGCATGGTTGTAGTTCAATACCCTTGCCTAGCTTTGAGTTTTGAAGCCTATTGCATGCGTATTTTGAGGTGTTTCCATGTTTTGGCATCATTGTGAATCATGTTTCAGAGCTTATATGTATGCCATATTCCCATGTATTCCCCTCTTTAAATGTGTTTGAGAGTTATGCATGAATACCTCATTTTAGACCATTGCATGAGCTTCATTTCCATGTTTTGCGAGCCATCATTTTAGTCCACATTTGCTACTATTTTGGCCTGCATAGAGACTGTTTGGGGCTGGTTTGGCCATTTGAGTATTGCTTTGCATGCCTATAGTGTAATCCACTTCACTAGTTTCGGTATTTGGGTCATCTAGCATGCATTGTGTGAGGTGTTTGCGTGATTCGGGACCATCTTGCATGTCATTTCAGAGCTGGAAAATATGTGATTATATGCCATATTTCATGCTTACCATGCTTTGGTGGAGTTGCACTTTGTGCCTTAGGTTTGGTCCCTTGCATTTGTACATGTTTGCATGTGTGTTGTTGCTTCATTTTCATCATGTATGGCCACTGATTTGGGTGTGGCCGAGGCCCATCCATCTTGGTTTAAGTCCATCTTGCATTGTGTATGCCATATAATCCATGTTATTGCATGTTCGATCATTGCATTGAGTATGCCTCGTTCATAACATCGCGTATGTTAGTGCATTGTGTATGCATGCCATATAATCCATGTGCATTGAGTATGCCATTGATTAGTTCATAGCATTGTGTATGCCATTTGCATGCTTGCATGTCATCCTTTGCATGTTTACATCACTTAGTCGCATTACATTTAGGATTACATACTAGAGTTGCATTTTGTACATGCCATGCCATTCTATTTGTTGCATTGTGTTTAGAGTAGGGTTTAGTCCAAACACGAGAAACGAGGAATGCTTCATACTCCAAGTGATCAAACGTGCCTCGATTTCTGCTCACCGATACTCTTGACCATCCATGATAGAGTTGTTGGTTTTAGTTGTTTATATGTGCATTAATGTCTCATTGAGTCGTGCAATCCGACTCCTCGGCCATCATGCGTCGAGATGCGTGATTGGTGGCATAGGGATCGAGGACTACACTTTTTGGAGCTTGTGCAATGATCGGGAGAGTGGTCATGCACACATATGTTGAAAATACTTTGTCGTGCCCCTTTCTCGCTCTCTGTTGCAGCAAACCGGAAACCAGCAGCAAAAACTGGTCAGCAACCTTCTGGAGCTTTGTACAGTGTTCTGGGACCAGTTGCAAACAGAGGCAAATCGGGGCATCGCGATGGATTTCCCGACAAGGCGACTTGAGCATGCATGCATCCCTATCATTCGGAATAGAGCTGAGACAGTCCATTTTGTTTAAATTTGCATGCTAGTTTCCTTACTTAGTTAATTCGTTAATTAATTAATGTTGTGTAATAATTAGTTTAATTAGCTTAGATTAGCTAGTTTATTCTGTACTATTCATTCGAACCCTCTGAGGAGGGCAATGTTGTAATAAGTGTGCGTGCGTGTGTGATGCATATCTTCCAACCCCACGTCTTTCTCCCTTTTATTTACAAGCTTATGATGGTTAGTCTTAGGACATGTTTCAATTAGCATCCTTATGCTCGTATGTTTGCATCCATTCATCTGTTTCGCATGCACCGGGCTTGGCGCATCATACTAACTGCATCGTATTTCAATTCCAAGTTGAATACATGTTACCTGTAGCATCTCATACGCCATCTTAGAATAGCCAAGCCTATATTAGTTGCATTCTTGCATGTGTTACATTAGGCATCTCAGCATAGTTAGGATTCATGCATGTTTTCTATTTAGCTTCTTTCTTTGGCTCGGAGTACTCGGTAAGTGTTTATGCTTTAGCATCCTTTCATGCGTGTGAGTGACTACCATAATAGCATACTTACCATGAGGCTATGTGCTTATGTAATGTACCTGCCTGAATGCCTGTGGGTGAAGGTTGGATTACTTGAATTGGAACAATACATCGATTGCGAGTTTTAAGCCCACTTGAGAATGGCAAAACACCATGTTTTCTAAGCCCACTTAAGGGTGGCAAAATCCGCATTTTAGCCTACTTGCGAGTAGCAAACCGCTTTCAAAAACAAACATAAAATATTTTGTTCCAACTCAGGCGATCTAGTCTATACTTGTATACTGTGTGCATCGCATAGTAATCCTAGGCTAATAAACCGGAATAAAAACGCATGTGTTTTCAAAAACTAGATATCATGTTTAGTAGTGGCCGATCTTTGATCGGGCGAGCGGGGGTGCTCATGAAATGACCTTTCCCAATCGTACCCAAGTTCTCGAGCCGAGACAACTTTGGTGATGACGGACATGTGGCCTTAGGCACAAGTCAGGGTTTCCTAAATTTTCCCAAAACACAATATTTATGTGGCGACTCTGTATCGGCAAAGCAGTCTATGTTTGGCACTTCTTTCTAAAAATCTATTTTTCAAAACGATTTGTCAGATTTGGACTCTTTAGTGATTTATCGGTCTCGCATTGTACTTTGCGGGATTAGATTCAGAACCGTGACATTTGAGTCCGAACTGTAGTAATCCCAATGAACAAAATGGGATTTTTCACGGAACGTTCGGGGACATCTATACTAGTCTGGCTAAGACTAATTATGGCTAATTGTAACTGCACACTTTGTCTGGATGAAACTAGTGTTGACTCAGTCTGGCCAAATCCTTCGATCTCAATCTGACTGAGCTCTTCATACTCAGTCTGGCTGAGGTTGGGAGGGCTCAGTTACGCTGAGGCTTTAGTTAACTCAGTTTAGCTAAGCTCTTCATGTTCAGTCTGGCTGAGGCTTGGAGGGCTCAGTCGGGCTGAGGCTTTAGTTAACTCAGTCTAGCTGAGCTCTTCGTGCTCAGTCTGGCTGAGGCTTGGAGGACTCAGTCGGGCAGAGGCTTTAGTTAACTCAGTCTGGCTGAGCTCTTCATGCTCAGTCTGGCTAAGGCTTGGAGGGCTCAGTTGGGCTGAGGCTATTGTTAACTCCAACTGGATGAGTTCTTCATGCTTAGTCTGGCTGAGACTTGGAGGGCTCAGTCGGGCTGAGGCTTTAGTTAACTCAGTCTAGCTGAGGCTTTGGTCGAAAAGTTGTCATTGAAACATAACACAAATAATGGAGATATCAGATTGTTGTCATTTGAGGCACAGCTTGTTGATCACAAGTTTACATCATATATGGAAAGGACAAAAATGAACAAGTACGTAGATCGGCAAAAGAGAACATTCAACAATTGATCAATACAAAAACAGGAGATGTCATTTTACTGGAAATAACGCTTCAACTGCTTGGCATTCCATGGATGGGGGAGGTCTCTACCTTTCATATCTTGGAAACGGTAAGTCCCAGGCAGGGTCTGTCCTTGACAATATAAGGTCCTTCTCATTTGGCTACCAGCTTGCCCTCGATCGAATTTTTAGTGGCAAGGGTTGCTTCGCGCAAGACTAGGTCCCCCACTGCGAACTCTCGACGTTGAACTTTGCAGTTATAATGTGTTCTCATTTTTTGCTGATATGACGCCCGTCTGATAACAATTGTCTCTCGGAGCTCTTCAATCAGGTCCAAGTCAACCCGACACAACTCTTCATTTAGTTTTGGATTCGGGTGTAAAACCCAAGGGGTCGATAGGCTAATTTCCACTAGGATGACTGTCTCAGCACCGTATGTTAGGTAAAAAGGAGTCTCCCTAGTAGGGGTTCGAGTGGTCGTCCGATAATCCCAGAGTACGTTCAGTAATTCCTCAGCCCAGAGTCCTTTAGCGGTTTCTAACTTAGTCTTGATGATCTTCAGGAGGGAGCGATTGGTGACTTCGACTTGCCCATTAGCTTAGGAATGACCTGGGAAGGAGAAACATGGTCTAATGTGGAGTTATGCACATAATTTCCTAAACTTGGCATTGTCGAATTGTTTGCCGTTGTCCGAAATGATGGCTTGAGGGATTTCAAATCGGTACACGATTGACTGCCAGATGAACCTGGTGGTGTTTCGCTCAGTGATTATAGCAAGGGGTTCTGCTTCCACCCATTTGGTGAAGTAGTCAATGGCAACCACGACGAATTTGGTTTGGCCTGTACTAGTGGGCAAGGGACCGACTAAGTCGATGCCCCACTTGGCGAAGGGGTAAGGACTACTGAGCGTAATCAGTTCTGTTGGTGGGACATGGGGGATGTTGGCAAAGCGCTGGCATTTATCACATTTAAGCACAAATTTAGTGGCATCTTGGTTGAGAGTAGGCCAAAAGTAGCTGGTGCGGGGGATTTTATAAGCCAGAGACCTTGCACCCGAATGATTTCCATAGATGCCCTCGTGGACTTCTCTCATCACATAGGTCGCTTGAGCAGGACTGAGACACCTGAGGTATAGGCGTAAGAATCCTCGTTTGTACAATAGGCCGCTGATGAGGATGTAATTGGATGACCGGGCTTTGACTTTGGCGGCCCGCTGTTTATCGTCTGGCAACTCCCCTCATGTCAAAAACAGAAGGATGTCTGCAGCCCATGGGATAAGTTCGTTTTGGAGGAAGTAAACCTCCTGCTGGTTTGGCGAAGTAGCCGGATAGGTCAGGTATTCAATGCAGATGCCATGGCTGAGGTCTGACTGGTCAACCGAGGCTAATTGGGCCATTTCGTCTGCCTTGGAGTTTTCTGACCTAGGGATGTGTCTGATCTAGAAAGTATTGAAAAGACGAACAAGAGGGAGTGCAATGTCCTTGTAGGCTCGCATCGTGTTTTCCTTTGCGTCGAATTCTCCAGTAATCTGTCTGACGATCAATTGGGAATCACTGAACACTTGGATATGGCTTACACCAATGTCTTTGCCCAGTCGAAGATCTGCTATCAAGGGCTCATATTCGGCTTCATTATTGCTCGCGTCGAATAGGAAACGGAGGGCACACTTGAAATACCCACCCTCGGGGGTGGTGAAGATGAGACCGACCCCACTGCCTTCCTTGCAGGATGATCCATCAACACTAAGGTTCCAAGAATGGGGGTCTTCTACCTTAGTGTTGAATTGCGTTGGCGGAGGAGGCACGTTCGGAGTGAGATTGGTGAATTCCAAGATAAAATCAGTGGCGGCCTGTCCTTTGATCGCTGTTTGAGGTCGGTAAGAGATTTCAAATTGACTGAGCTTGACGGACCATTACATGAGTCTGCCCGACAATTCTAGCTGTTGCATGACCTTCTTCAAAGACTGGTCAGTGAGAACCATTATGGAGTGAGCTTGGAAATAAGGTCGGAGTCGCCTTGCGGCTATGACCAAGGCGAGGGCCATTTTTTCCAATAGAGGATAGTTTTGTTCTGCCCCCCTAAGAGCGCGGCTAATGTAGTAGACTGGACGCTGTACTAAGCTGTCTTCCCTGATGAGAGCAGCACTGGCTGCAGTGTTTGATACAGCTAAGTAGAGGAAGAGCCGCCTGAGAGCGCTTGAGAGAGGAGGGGGGGTTGGCCATGCACTGCTTCAGTTGTTGAAAGGCCTCCTCAGATTTAGTGTTCCACTCAAAAGCCTATCGGAGGACTTTAAAAAATGAAAGACATTTGTCTGTTGCCTGGGAAATAAAACAGTTGAGGGCGACAACTCTGTCGGTGAGCCGTTGAACCTCATTGACCGTTCTGGGAGACTGCATTTCTATCAAGGCCTTAATCTTTTCGGGGTTAGCCTCGATGCCCCGTTGGCTGACCAT
This sequence comes from Camellia sinensis, assembly GCF_004153795.1. Classification (NCBI taxonomy): domain Eukaryota; kingdom Viridiplantae; phylum Streptophyta; class Magnoliopsida; order Ericales; family Theaceae; genus Camellia; species Camellia sinensis. Next base: position 3,558,902 of record NW_021025487.1, on the reverse strand, counting down.
GAAGCCCAAGAACTTCTCAGATCCTATGCCGAAGGAGCACTTCTCCAGATTCAGCTTTATCTGATATTTGCGTAAGGTTTCGAAGGTTTGTCGTAGGTCTGCCAAATAATCAGAGGAGAGTTTACTCTTGACTAGCATGTCATCGACGTAGACTTCCATGTTTCGGCCTATCTGGTGGTGAAAGACGGCATTGACCAGACGTTGGTAAGTTGCTCCGACATTTTCAAGGCGAACGACATAAGACGATGGTGATAAGTTCCTCTATCTGTGATGAAGGAGGTGTGTTCCTGGTCAGCCGGGTGCATAAGAATTTGATTGTAGCTGGAGAAGACATCCATGAAACTAAGCATCTGATGTCCGGCAGTGGCATCGACCAGCAGATCTATCCGGGGAAGGGGATAACTATCTTTGGGGCAAGCTCGATTAAGGTCGGAATAGTCGACGTAGAGTCGCCATTTACTATTATTTTTGCGGACCAAGACTACATTGGATAACCACTTGGGGTAGTCCACGTTTTTTATGAACTGCCCCTTCAGTAGTTTGTCTACCTCAAAGGCGATAAGGGCATTGCGTTCTGGGTGAAAGATACGCTGCCTCTAGTAGAAAGGTCGGAAGTGAGGCTCGATACTAAGATGATGAGTGATGAAAGAGGGATCGATGCCTGACATGTCGGAATGGGTCCAGGCAAACACATCATTGTACTCAGTTAAGAGAGCTGTGAGGTCGGCCTTGGCTTAGGAGGATAGTTGGCTGCCGATCCTGGCTATTTTGGTTGAGTTGGTAGGATCGATGGGGACTTCGACAAGTTCTTCCACTGGTTCTCCTCTGACTAACTCTTCTTCGTCTCTGACATCGAGTCCTTCAATGATCATAGTCTCCTTCAGCTTGATCTCTTTTAGTGAGACGACGTAGCATTCTCTGGCCATCATCTGCTCGCCCCTCACGGTGCCTACCCCAAGATTGGTGGGAAATTTTATGGCTAGATAGTATGTGGAGGTGACAGCTTGGAAAGCGTTAAGAGCTGTGCGTCCAAGGATTATGTTATAAGCGGAAGAACAGTCGACGACAATGAAAGTGAGTAGCTTGGTGGTCTGCTATGGATACTCTTCGATGGTGATGAGAAGATTGATGGAGCCTATGGAGGTCTTCTGATCATCCATGAAGCCGACTAGCGGGGTCTGGAGAGGGGACAATTTTTCTTCTCCGACCTTGAACTGGCGATAGGCGTTCAGGAAGATGATGTCTGAAGAACTGTCGTTGTCAACAAGCACCCGTCTGACTTTGTAATTGGATAGGAGAGCAGAGATAACGAGGGGGTTGTCGTGGAGGTAATGGATGCTTGTGCAGTTGACCTCCGTAAAGGTGATGGATTTAGTCCATTGCTTGGGGTGTTTGAAAGGGCGATCCAATGTCGCGACTTCCTTATCGGAGCCTTGTCTGATTTTTCTGAGTTCGGCTTGTTGGGCCGAATGGGATGGACCTCCGCATGCGAGCCCGCCAGTGATGACTCTGATCTCTCCGACCGGGGAGGTAGGGTTGCCTTGTGCTCGGGGTTATGGTGGGGGTAGATCATTGTCCTGCTTGGGTTTTGCGGGTTGTCGGGGAGGGGTATGTCAGCGGTGCCCCTTGGAGGGGTCGATCCTTGGTCGCTGCTGGGGACGAGCTGTCGTGAACCGACTGAGGCGACCCTGTCGTATCAAATCCTCTACGTGGTTTTTAAGGTTAACACATTCCTCGGTGTTGTGGTCGTGGTCTTGATGGAAACGACAGTACTTGGATTAATCTTGCCGGTTAGAAGGAGACCGCGTTGGTTGGGGCCATTTCAGGTTATAATCTCATTGGATCTGGTTCAAGACTTGTTCTATGGAGGAATTGAGGGGAGTGTACTGCTCAAACCGATCGGGAGGTCAGGTAAGTGCCGGTCGGTCGGCTCAAGCAAGTAGGTCAATATACTGAGGGGTTTGCTGTGTATATTGGGAGGGTTTGGTTTCAAATTCCTTTCTTTTCTCCCTGGGGGTTGGATTTTTAGTTGTAGTATCTTGGTAAGCTGCCAAAAAATCTTCAGTGTTCATATATTTTTGGGCTTTGGAAAGAAGGGTGGCCATGGAGGTTGGAGGGTTTTTGGAAAGGGAGAAAATGAAATCGGATGGTCGTAAACCGGCCATAAAAGCTGTGAGGATGACCTTGTCGTCATTTTTCGCCACCTGTAGGGCTTCGGTGTTGAAACGGGTGACAAAGCTACGTAGAGACTCCTCTTCCGTTTGACGGATATTAAGAAGTTGAGTTGTCGGGCGCTGCTGGCGCTGAGCGCCAATGAAATGGCTCAGAAAGGAATCACTTAAGTGCTGGAAAGTAAAGACAGAGTCCGGCGGCAGCTGACTAAACCATAGTCGAGCCGACCCTTTAAGCGTCACGGGAAAAGCTCCATGCATTATCTCATCAGAAAAAGCATGGAGGATCATGAGGGTCCTGTAAGTCTCTAAATGGTCAACCGTGTCCGTTGTGCTGTCGAAAGAGTCGATCGAGGGCATTTTGAACTTAGGGGGTAGGGGTTTGTCCCTGATGGAGGCAACAAACGAAGAGTTGGCTATTGTGGAGGGTTCATTCTGTATGTTCTGCATGACTCCTTGAAGCTGGAGTTTCATGGCTCGAAGTTCTGCATCCCAAATAGGAACATTGTCACCTCCAAAGTGCAGTGAAGGTTGAACACTACTAGCCTCACCTTCAGAGGCAGATGTTTGAACGGACAGATATAAACCTCGAGGTGGCGGGTTCATGTCTTGGGGTGGGGCTTGCCGACCTTTTAAGTTGGAGAGGTTAGCTTGTTGGAAAGGATGACTCGGGGTTTGTTCTCGATTGAGAGAGATATCTTGTGGTGATAGAGGAGGTATAGAGAGGTTTCGCTAGAGCAAAACGTTGATCAAGGTCTGGTTTTACTCGGCCAAGCAGTTGATACTGTTGGTGAGTTTTATGAAGTACTGAGGTGGGTTGTTAGGGTCGGCTTAGGGGTCGACGGCGTTGTGTTGAGAAACCATGGATCTCGTTATGACCATCCACCTTGAGGGCCGGCGAGGAAGAATTATCGGGAACGGGTTTCCGGCAACAATGAGCACAACTGTTACCCGGAGTGGTGTTTCCCACAGACGGCGCCAACTGATGATACTGTTGATCCCTAGAGGACGAGTCGGACTGACCCACGCTTCTAATACCATTGTCCGATCACGAAGCCTACTGAAGTACCTGCATAAAAGCCTAATGGGGAACGAGAGTCCCCCAACGGACCCTTCGACGATCAAGTTAGAAGAGAGAGTGGTTAATGGTGTGTAGAGAGAGAAAAATGATAGAGAACTTAACCTTCTGTCTGTCTTAGAAGTCTCCTTATATCATTTGTCCATCATTTTCTTATCCACTCCGACCTATCACGTTGGCTGAAAGTCTATGCTTTAGCTTGTTTTGTTCACGGTGAGGCTGTCCGTTTCGTCGTGAAAGGGTTATAGCATTAAATGCTGCAGAAGCTTCATTAATGGCTGATGTGTGGTGTAATAACTCTGCAGGATCTTTGTCTGCTTACGTGGCTGGCTCTCATCTTGATAAGTGTTTAGACGCCATTGGTTCCTGGTGCAATGTTGGGTTTTTAATGATGTTGGACTTTAGTGCTTAAACCGTGAATTGGGCTCTAATGGTGGGCCAAAAGCCTCTATGGGGCCACTGATGTCAACAATCATGGTTGATGAGGATGACAACAGCGATTGATAAGGGTTGCACCATTGTTCGATTGGTCATTTAGCTTACAAAATACAGACGAATTCAAAATTGGTGAATGGATCATTTTTTATTTTATGAGAGCATGGTATAATTATGTTAAAAATTTGATGCTGTGTAATGTATCAAATTTATTAAAACTTGAGGGTGGTTAGTGTAATTTATGAAAAAAAATTACAATCTATAGTTATCATCACCGTGTTTAGGGCTGAGCAAGTGATCCGTGAAATCCGTAATCCGATCCAGTCCAGTCCAATCCGATAGGTTTGGATTGGTTTTTTGAATCCGCGGTTCGGTTCCGGATTGAAGAATTAAAAATCCGTAGTCTACGGATTGGTTCCGGATTGAATCTCACGGTTTCGGATTGGAACCAATCCGAACCGTATACAAATAGTCTATATTTTTATTATACATCCTCTCCCATAGTATCTTCTTTTAATTTTATATAAAATCTAAACTCAAACCTAAAACCGTATAATTACTCTTGTTTGTTGGTTTTTAGTTTTAATTTGTAATGGTTTAAATACTTATAGTGAAACCAAATTTTCTCATTGTTGTTTAAATTTTAGAACAGTATGTCGCGATTATAGAAAAATATGTTGCTATTGTGGAACTAATATAGCGCTATGTTTATATTTTTATAAAATTAAAGTGTTATAAATATATTTTTGTTATTTAATTATGTGAATCCGTGGTCCTAAACCGATCCAATCCGTATTTAAATGGATTGGTTCGGATTGGTTCCATGATTTAAACGGATTGGATTGGTTCCAATTTTTTAGAAACCGTAGATAACGGATTGGTCCTGGTTTTATCCCAATCCGATCCAATCCGGACCATGCTCACCCCTACCAAATTTTCTACTAAACAAATGATCAAATGTCTCACATGGGTGTGGGGTCCGCAATTTTGTGGGCCCCACACCCATGTGAGACATTTGGCCATTTATTTGGCAGATATGTAAATACGGCGTTTACTTACAATTTCTCACGCATTACGGTTCGAACACTAAAACACCAATACGGATTCTCCTGCACAGTGGCAGATATGTAAATACCGCGTTTACTTACCATTTCTCAGGCATTACGGTTTGAACACTCGAGCACCTATACGGATTCTCCTGCACAGTGGCAGATATGTAAATATGGCATTCACTTACCATTTTTCATGCATTAGGGTTCGAACACTCGAACACCTATACGGATTCTCTTGCACAGTGGCAGATATGTAAACAAGGTGTTTACTTACCATTTCTCACGCATTTCGGCTTGAACACTCGAACACCTATACGGATTCTCCGGCACCGTGGCAGATATGTAAATACGGCGTTTACTTATCATTTCTCATGCATTACGGTTCGAACACTTGAACACCAAAACGGATTCTCCGGCACAGTGGCAGATATGTAAAAACGGCGTTTACTTACCATTTCTCATGCATTACGGTTCGAACACTCGAACACCTATACGGATTGTCCAGCACGGTGGCAGATATGTAAATACGGCGTTTACTTACCATTTCTCACGCATTACGGCTCGAACACTCGAACACCTATACGAATTATCCGGCACAGTGGCAGATATGTTAATACGGCGTTTACTTTTCATTTCTCACGCATTACAATTCGAACACTCGAACACCTATACGGATTCTCCAGCAAAGTGGCAGATATGTAAATACGGCGTTTACTTACAATTTCCCACGCATTATGGTTCGAACACTCAAACACCTATACGGATTCTCCTACACGGTGGCAGATATGTAAATACGGCGTTTACTTACCATTTTTTTCGCATTACGGCTCCAACCTTCAAACACCTATACGGATTCTCCGGCACAGTGGTAGATCTGTAAATACGGCATTTACTTTCCATTTTTCATGCATTAGGGTTCGAACACTCGAACACCTATACGGATTCTCCTGCACAGTGGCAGATATGTAAATACGGCGTTTTCTTACCATTTCTCACGCATTACGGCTCCAACCTTCAAACACCTATACGGATTCTCCGGCACAGTGGTAGATCTGTAAATACGGCATTTACTTTCCATTTTTCATGCATTAGGGTTCGAACACTCGAACACCTATACGGATTCTCCTGCACAGTGGCAGATATGTAAATACGGCGTTTTCTTACCATTTCTCACGCATTACGGCTCCAACCTTCAAACACCTATACGGATTCTCCGGCACAGTGGTAGATCTGTAAATACGGCATTTACTTTCCATTTTTCATGCATTAGGGTTCGAACACTCGAACACCTATACGGATTCTCCTGCACAGTGGCAGATATGTAAATACGGCGTTTTCTTACCATTTCTCACGCATTACGGCTCCAACCTTCAAACACCTATACGGATTCTCCGGCACAGTGGTAGATCTGTAAATACGGCATTTACTTTCCATTTTTCATGCATTAGGGTTCGAACACTCGAACACCTATACGGATTCTCCTGCACAGTGGCAGATATGTAAATACGGCGTTTTCTTACCATTTCTCACGCATTACGGCTCCAACCTTCAAACACCTATACGGATTCTCCGGCACAGTGGTAGATCTGTAAATACGGCATTTACTTTCCATTTTTCATGCATTAGGGTTCGAACACTCGAACACCTATACGGATTCTCCTGCACAGTGGCAGATATGTAAATACGGCGTTTTCTTACCATTTCTCACGCATTACGGCTCCAACCTTCAAACACCTATACGGATTCTCCGGCACAGTGGTAGATCTGTAAATACGGCATTTACTTTCCATTTTTCATGCATTAGGGTTCGAACACTCGAACACCTATACGGATTCTCCTGCACAGTGGCAGATATGTAAA
>NW_021025487.1:3462730-3527961 GCF_004153795.1 Camellia sinensis | reverse complement strand
TGTTTAACTTCCATTCTTTTCTTTAGTTCGCAACATATGCTATAGATTCAAGGCCAGGCATTATGAATGTATACCACATATGTTTTCTTTTGTAAACTCAATTAGACATAATGGAAGATAGTTACTTTATCGTTGTTGTTGTTTATTGATGTTGTGGATGGATTATTGTAATTATTTCGGGGCGTTACACAAAAAAATCATATTATTCTTATATGTTTTCATATTATTTTTCAATTTTTATGTCAATGAAAATTGATCTTAGAGCATCTTTATCAAATTAGTTGTTTTTATTTTTTTAAGACTAAATAGTGAGTAAATCATCAAATTATAGCTCCATCAAGCCAGCTATCGATGTTAAATATTTTAGTTTTGATGGTTTTGACTCAATAAGTGTAGCTAGTACAAATTCAAGTGCTTTTTTCATCAAACAAATTAATTTTTTTAATGATACAATTAGTTGCATTACTTTGCAAAAAAATAAAATTAATTAGTTTGATGTAGATTTGTGACAAAGATTTTGCAATAACATCTCATTTTTATGAGGAAATTAGTTACAAGTATACATCTAACTAGCAAGGTTGCATCTCTTTATCATTGACATTTTTGACTTTTTTTTTTTAAATACAATTTTATTTTGTTTTAATACGTGCATAATCACGTACTAATTCACCGAAATAGCTCACTCATTCTTTTATTCTCAAAACCATAAAATCAGTAGTATCTTCAAAGTTTTAAACAAAGTCTAACCCCTTAACACAAACATGCTCTAAAAGCATAACAATCAAAACCCAAAATTTAGACGAAGCCATCAGAATTCTAAAATCAATATCTCATAATTATAAATTGATGGAATCAATCTTGAAGATATCCATAGTGAGTGAGAGAATTTCAACATCTAATATCACACATAATAAATAAATAAATAAATGCACAAATAATTGTATGTAGATGCGTGTGTAAGTGTAAAGAAAGAGGGGAAGAATTTTACATAGAAAACCAATAGGGAGTTGTAGCTGTAGGATAGTGATTGAATCATATGAGTATGTATCATTCCAACGTTTGTTATTTTTATCTTTCCCAATATTACTCCATTAAATCATGAATTAATGTCAAATTGAATAGACAAAATTGATGTACACTCAATTATGAGTTACCTTCCTCCGACCTTTGGTTTCTCTGAATAATAGAATTATGTTTATGATGATAGGACTGCCAAGAGCATTATTGAACAAAGGAAGAGGGGAAAATGAGAAAACAAATTTTCACATGTGGCAACTTCTTAGACCAATTAAAAAGCACTGCTTTACTTTAATTTTATATGATGTCCACCTACCCTTGAGAGACTAATTTTGAGGGTAAATTACACTTCACAAATGTGGATGGAGATTCTCTAAAGTAGGATTTGTGGGTTTATCATAAGTCATGTTTTAATGATTCGAATCGTTTATTTTGTAGGACTCTTAACGTATATTATCCATAAAAAAAATTAATTCGATATAATAATCGTAACTTTTTAATTTTATTGCATTTGTCTCTAAAAAAATGAACGACAAATATATATTTAAAATAGACCATCATTTTTTAATAGACAAAAGATAAAATGAAAAAGCTATGATTATCAATTGACCTAAATTTTTTCATGTATGATATATATTAAGAGCCTTACAAAATGAACGGTTTAGATCATCAAATGAGACCCTACAGACCCCTCAAGTTCTTACATATTGAGATCTCAATATGAGAAGCCCAACTCATTTATTTACATATCATATTGATCTTAAAAGAGTTTTTAATGAAATTTAATAATCATTAATTTCTATCATTTTATTTTATTATTTGATGTAAAAAAAATATATTTTGAAATGTATAATAAAAAATATATTAAATACAAAATGAACGGTTTAAATTATCAAAACGGAAATCATGATTAGCCTAAATGAATACTCAAGTTCTCTTATATTGAGAACTCTATGTCAGACAAAAGTCCAACCCTAAATGAATAAACTTTAAACACTTTTTTAAATCTCATTAATTTTTTGAACTCAACTCAAATACAGATCAATAAGAGTAATTTAAAGTGGGTAGCATATTTAGATTAAGATAAATCTCTTATAATTTTTTATTAGATCAATTAATCTATATTCATAAATAATAATATTCTAATAATTATTTAATCTATTTAAGAGAAAAATAGTGAAAAATCTACTCTAGCAATTGTCTAAGACAGTAGGTCTAGTGATTTTATTTTTTTTTGTTGGTAAGAAGTTCACACTTTGTAAAATAGTTTAGTGAGAAATCCTGAAAGACATTTTGTTTTTAATTTTACTTCTTGAATTTTTTTTATCTGTTTGACTTCTCGTTGATACTCTGTTCAAATTATATCTATCTATTTAATTTTTTTTGTCTATCTATTTAATTTTTTAATATTTTCAATTAAAATTTCTTTTGTCTGTTCAAATATTTATCCATATAAATTTTGTCTGTTGAAATTTATCTATTCAAAAATTGTACAAATTCAAATTATTTGTTGAAATTCTATAATTTTTTTTATCTGTTGAAAATGAACTTGAACCTTTGTAAACAATAAAATTTCACAATACACATAAAATTGAATGGATAGAATCATCTATCTGTTCAATTTTTACTCTCCAGATCTAACTTGTCTCTCCTCTCCTTTCCCCTCCCTTATTTGTTCCAATGCTTTGAATGTCCAGCCAAAGAAGAAAATTTCAACCTATCTGTTCTCCACTCTTTTCCAAACCAAACTTCATCAACAACATCAACATCATCATCAACAACAACAACAACCTATCTGTTCAAAGCACTGCAACAGATAACCACACACACAAAAAAAAGATTTCCAGAAATCGCAGAGGTGCTACCAGATCTGGTCATGTTCGACCAGCTGAGACAGATCTCTTTAGCTTTTTCTATAACCCTAGCAGCAATCTTCTCAGATTGGCTTCGACGTAGGGCAAAACATCAGCAGCCCCTGCAATTTAGAACAAAAATGTTATAAAAAATGTCCTCACCCGAAACCTTATTCGAAGACAACCTCTTCATCTTCCTCTCATGATCTTTTCCAGCGTCGGAATCATCCAAATCCCTCAAAGTGCTCCGGTGATGTCGACTATGGTGGCTGAGACTCTGGAAGAAAGAGAGAGAGATCGGAGATGGAGGTGGCGGCGAGATCAACACAGATTTGTTGCCCATTTTTCCAAATCTGGAGGGAGGGTGATGTTACCCAAGCTGGTGAGGCCGCTGTGTTGGAGTGCCAGACTGTGGCACCGGAGGAATAGACGTGGAGGAGGTTGCCATTGGTAAGGAACTGGAAAAAGGCGGAGGAATCAACAGCGCTGGAACCACCGCCAGCCTTCCAGACGGGGACACCGTTGTAGGTGACAACGGTGAAGTAGGCAAAGCCATCAGCGTTGAAACGTAGAGAGAAGCTGTAGAACAGGCGAGAAAGAGAACATGCGAAGAGAGAACAGATAGAGAGAGAGAGAGATAGAGAACAATGAGAGGAGAGAGAGAGATGGATTTGATGGGTAACATATGCGATTTTAAATATATGAGGGATAATTTAGTCATTGCGCAGAAGCATGCTCTTATAGACATAAATAATTTCACATCTTAACCTTTAGGCAAATTCTATTTCCACACACCAAGTTTTCTTACTCCACACATTTAAATAAATTTTTTCATAATCACAATTTTATCTTTTAATAAAATTACCATCTCACCCCACCACCATCTCATTCGCACATCTCACAATTTCTCCATAATTCTACTGGATTTCACTCCCAACAACTTACCCATTGCCAACAAAGTCAAAGCGAAAGGCACTAATTCCTGCTTTTCCTAGAACAGCAGCAAGAATTACCATAGGAATGTGATTCTGAAAATCATAATAAAGGACAATCATCAAAAATAAAAATAATACACCACCACCAACAGTTGCTATTCATATTATCTGCCAAATCAAAACACAGCTCCAATTACAATTACCTACCTTTGAGGATATAAATCCATGGCATAAGATTACAAGTTCTTTAGAACCTGTTTCATGCAATAGCCCCACAAGCTTATCCCCATGGTTGCTCTGTTTTATAACTCGTTGTTGAATCACTGTCGAGACGTAGCAAAAAAAAACAAAAAAAATTGATGTAATGCTTAAATCAAAGAGATTACCATGATGAAAATGTTGTGAAGATTCCCGAGGAAAACAACATCTGACATACCAATATGAACAAACTGCAAGGCATGTAGAGAGTGAATCCAAACGGCTGAATCAAGCAAAAATTAAACCTCTGGATCTCGTAAAGTAATACATTATTGCTATACAATCCAACTAAACAAAGCATTAAACTCCTCTATCCTAAACAAATCTTATGTCACTATTTAGCTCTATCAAGAGCTCGAACTTTGGTTAGGTTACAGACAGTCATATCTTTTTTCAATCTTCCTCTTGTTCTCAATGCTATTCTCTAAATGGTCTCATGACTCAAGTGCTGGTGCACTCAAACCTCTTCCTGTTACCAAAGCTAAGATTATCAAAAATCTTGAACTAAGCTCAATCGGCCCATTGAGTATCACAATCCTTATTTCACTTGACATTTCCCATCAGTTCATACTCATTATAATATCGTATATAAAATATCACACCTATTCAGAAAATCAACTATCATAAGAGAGGATATGCACAAAGAAGGTGAGGGTATATTTGAAATATGAAGTGTATAGATAGAAATAAAGAAGTAAAAATTAAATTACTAAATGTGTGGATTAAGAAAAGATTTACACAGAGATAATTTGGTGTGTGGAAATAGAATTTCCCTAACCTTTAGGTAAAAGAAATTTGAATTTAGACTTTTAAACCAAGTGCCCTTTATTTAAACTTGATGAATCTACCAATGCCCTTCCTACTAATGAAATATAGTGGAGAAGGTTGGATGCACCCTTGCCTCCCATCCCATCTCTATATATAATGGTTTTCATTCCCCTCAATTCTTTCTCCCACAGACACACTAAGCAAGACCATCAATCTATATATATATAGAGAGAGAGAGAGATATGGTTTCCATGGCTAAGAAAGTGATTGTTGCTATCATCACTTTGAACCTTATAGTGATGATGACAATGGCAGAGGCTCCAGCTCCATTCATCCCTTGCTGCAACTCAAAAATCACTGACTGCTGCCCTGCTGCAACTACTACTGCTACTGCCCATGAAGAACCTCTTTCCATCCAATCAGATAAGCCCATTGCCCACGACTCCTATCCATTGTTGAAGGCTCGCCCGGCTGCCTCCATGGCCTTTCCATTATTTACGGCGCGCCCAACTTCATGCTGCGACCAATATATCCAGACATGCTGCAAGCCTTGACACTACTAGCTTCTTCAATTCTCAATGAAAACCCAATACTATATAATAAGTGTGTTAAAGATAATGTAATAATTCAGTCTAAAGCATGACTGAATAATCTGTATGTGTCTCCTCCATGACTTCAACATTTATTTAAATAATTGTGATAAAATTGTCTGTTGGAGCATGTGTGAATGAGTGAAAACCTTCTTGCCATTTGGGTATTAACCAGATCGTGCAGCATAATCTGAATTAAATTCGTGACATTATCAATGTACATGTTTTTACCACATGTTAGCTTCAGTTTCAACTTCTAATTTGATCGCAAAAGCATATCTCATGGAAGAGAAATCAAAAGAACTCCCCCCAAAAAAATAATAATTCAGGTTTTCATGTCAATGTTGAAAGTGAAAAGCACTCAAAATTTGTTTGTGAAATGTCTCATAGCATGTCAAACAATGAAGGATTGTGATTCCCAATTTTATTTTATTTTTTACATGCTTTTTTGTATTTTTTTTATTATACTAATATTAATTATTAATTATTCAAACTAATGCAGCTGGAAAACGTGAAGAACACAGTATGAAGCATCAAGAAAATCACAACTCTTCTACAAATCTATTGAATTTTGAAATTACCAGAATTATAGGAATAAGAAGAAAATTCTCTCATCGGAACTATATATTATGAATAAGGGGAAATTATACTTCACTGCATATTTTTGAAATAAATTACAAATGAACGATAAAACTTATCAATTTTAATAATTGAATTTATAAACTTTTTCATGATTTTGTAATTTATTTTGGAAAAATTAGTGAAACATCCCTCTCTAACTTTATGTAGTAGGAGAGTTCCAAGATTTTTTTTTTTTTTTTTATTAGCTAAAGTCCCTCGATAAAATTTTTTTGTAATCATATTAGAAAAATTTTGAGATTTCTTTGTGTTGGGGCCGAAATTTCTCTGAGTTTGGCTAAATTTTTGTGAGTTTTCTGTCAAAATGTTGAGGAACCTTAACTGTTATTAAAATATTACATATCCTTTATCTTATAAAATCTTAATATCAGAGATCTTAAAAAAAATTCCCCATTTATTTTTGATCTTTCCACTAAATCACAATTTTCCCTATGAATTATTTTATGGACACAAATAAATAGAAAACTAAATGATCTAGTCTTAAATAATAATCCTAATCAAATATTAAAATAAAAAATAAAAAATATAATTTTGAAATTCAGTCTACATCACAAACTATATAGCCTCGACCCTCTAATTTTTTTCAGTAAAATTTTAACATTATCTCCAACCTTTCACTCTCTATGTCTACGCACGCTACACTATAATTTATGAATCTAACTTATTACAATTTTTGTTAAAGAAAGAGTAAGATTAAAATTTCTCAATTTTTTGTATTCCTACGCTGGTAAAAATTGATATTATAATTAATAGTACTTTGTTTTCAAAATATTTATTAGTGTATACCTTTGCTGCTTCTAAGTTAGAATTTTGTGTCATTTTGGGAACATGGTAAAAAGCCACGTTTTGGACAAAATGTCCAAAAACGTGGCTGCCAAAAATGCCAGAAAAGTCATTTGGCAAGTGTCAAAAACGCAGTTGTAAAATTACAAATTAGGACCTATGAAAAAAAAATAAAACAATAAATCTCTTATGTTGGGTAAGGGTATTTTGATCATTTTAATTTGATTTGACACTATAAATAAATATTAAACTAAAAAGCAAAAAGCTAATTTTTTACCAACTTCCCAAATCACTTCCAAAAAAGTCAAAAAGCTTGATAAAAAGTCAAAAAGCTTTATGTCCTCATTTGTTCTTCTACATATACAAGAAGGAAAAATTACTAGATAATCATCTTGTGACTTTATTTATATAGCACTTTCAATAAATGAAAAGTTATAAAATATATTAGTGGTGGCCCAACGACGACAACAATAGAGCCTATCCCTTTCTTCAGTAGTGCATTTAAAAAAAGAAAATCTGACCAAAGTTGCCCTTTTCTTCTTTTTAAAACAACGTCGTTTTAGAGCACTATAGGTATTACACTATCGAGAATCTACATTCTCGAATAATACCTAGCTCGCTTAAAGAAAGGGCAGACATGTCAACTCTTATTTATCAACTACCAAATAAAACTCGATTACATCATTAAATGGGAATACGTTGCATTTTTTTTTTTATTTTTATTATTATCACTAATTGCATTTGTTTTCTTTTATTTAGGACTTAATAACTAACGAAACAAAGGCCATAGAAGATCAAACATGGACATTGTGCAATTGATTTTTCAGATATATGGTTCCTCTGATATGCAACAGACCATCCAATTGAAAAAAACAGTGGCAACGATATGAACAAATAAACATCGATGTTTTCAACTCACTGTTTTAATATGCTTTCGGCTGCAGACTTCGTGTGTATTGCAATGTCAAAAAGATAAAAGACGGCCACAAACACGTCATTACCTTAAATTTATCAAATACATATATATATTCTTCAGAGCAGCTGTTTAATATGCTTTGGGCTCCAGTCTTTTGTCATTGCAATGTAAATATTAAACTAAAAAGCAAAAAGCTAATTTTTTACCAACTTCCCAAATCACTTCTAAAAAAGTCAAAAAACTTGATAAAAAGTCAAAAAGCTTTATGTCCTCATTTGTTCTTCTACATATACAAGAAGGAAAAATTACTAGATAATCATCTTGTGACTTTATTTATATAGCACTTTCAATAAATGAAAAGTTATAAAATATATTAGTGGTGGCCCAACGACGACAACAAGAGAACCTATCCCTTTCTTTAGTAGTGCATTTAAAAAAAAAAAATCTGACCAAAGTTGCCCTTTTCCTCTTTTTAAAACAACATCGTTTTAGAGCACTATAGGTAATACACTATCGAGAATTTACATTCTCGAATAATACCTAGCTCGCCTAAAGAAAGGGCAGACATGTCAACTCTTATTTATCAACTACCAAATAAAACTCGATTACATCATTAAATGGGAATACGTTGCATTTTTTTTTTTATTTTTATTATTATCACTAATTGCATTTGTTTTCTTTTATTTAGGACTTAATAACTAACGAAACAAAGGCCATAGAAGATCAAACATGGACATTGTGCAATTGATTTTTCAGATATATGGTTCCTCTGATATGCAACAGACCATCCAATTGAAAAAAACAGTGGCAACGATATGAACAAATAAACATCGATGTTTTCAACTCACTGTTTTAATATGCTTTCGGCTGCAGACTTCGTGTGTATTGCAATGTCAAAAAGATAAAAGACGGCCACAAACACGTCATTACCTTAAATTTATCAAATACATATATATATTCTTCAGAGCAGCTGTTTAATATGCTTTGGGCTCCAGTCTTTTGTCATTGCAATGTAATAACAAAAATAAAATATAATATAATAAGATTTTGATATGGTCGAGAATTGATCTATCTATATATGTATAATTTTTTGATTAGCAAAGCAAAGAGAGAAAATCTTATTAAACCAAAACAGAGAAGGTTTCCATGGCTAAGAAAGTGATTCTTGCTATGATCATCGCTTTGAGCCTCATAGTGATGACTATGGCAAGGGGCGGTCCATCTCATTTCATCCCTGCCATTGCTGTTGATGCCCATGAAGAAGAAGCTCTTCCAATTCCTACCAACACCATTGATGCTACTGCCGATAAAAACGAAGATATTTCCCTCCAAGAGAAGATGCCCACAGTTGCCATGGTTGCCTATCCATTTTTTAAGGCGCGCCCAACTTCTGATTGCTGCAGCAAACATTTCTCATAATGCTGCATGCCTTGACACACCACCACATACTAGCTTGTTAAAATAATAATAAGCCATGCCTAGTCCTGGATTGAGTAAGCATGTTTGTTTTATGGTTTTTTTTTTGGGAGGTGGTGGTGTTTGATCTTCTGTTATATATAGTACCTCTTTTTAAGTTTCAAATATTATGTAATAATAAGTCAATAACTTGACTGAATAACAAGGTCTGTTGTGCACAAAATTATGTAATAATAGCTTTACTAAATTATATATTATGTAATAATTCAGTCTAGATGCAAGTTTTCTTCTTTCTTATATTTTGGGATGCATGTTGTGCTTATGGTCTGTTGTGCACAAAATTGACTTGTGAATTGGTTACTTTTTCTGTTTCAAAACTTAAAATTTCGTAACTTTCATTCTATAAGCAGAGATATATCAAATAAGTATTCAATATAGAATTTTGAAGAAAAAAGATTTAAGAAATTTCTCAATAAAAACTATGCAATTTCATAACATCTTTTAAAAAATTTAAAAATTTCTTAGTTGTCATAAATTCTCACAATTAATGTGCAAAAGTTCAAAATTTCTCAAACAAAGAAACTGTTAAATTTTAAGTTTTAAAAAAATATATATACTATAAATACTTCACAAAAACTGTGAAAAAGTTTCAATTTTTCACACAATGTCATATTCTATATTAATCTTGTTTGATAAATCTTGACAAGTAGAATCCATAAATATAAAATTTAGTAGATTCCATATATATGTAAAAGAACAAGCTTTTTGAGTAGAAGATAACTCAATTATAGTAACATTAATTCATATACTTGGCAGCCAATATTGTTAGTCATGAAGTTCCCCTTCCTGTATTCACTCACTACTAAGATTACTACACTACTACATATCCATCATATCATATACATTTTTGGAAGATTAGAATAAGAACATGCACTACACTCATACCATTGTCAACTTGAAACCAGATTAGTTTTTGAACTGTAATTAGATGAGCAGTATGACCGTTCAAAGATCCTACTTTCAGAGAAGTGGAGAGCCGTACGTTCCACCACCATATCTACCTGCTGGTCCACCTCCGAAGCTCTTTTGATGCTCAACAATGGACTGTACCAATGATTCATGTAAGGCAACCCTCTGAAATTTAGGGGAACTGGTCTTGATGGGGGCCCACATGTCTGCACCGTTGCTGCTATCAACTCCAATAGTATACAATATCGGAACAAGACATAGACCTTTGCTTCTCAGGCTGTACTGTTCTAGTTCCTTGAAAAGGCATATAACAAAATTCAGGTACAATTCAGGCATAAACTTGGCTAATTACTCTAACAAAATTAGTTCCCATGTCATGAATAAATGTAATGTCAACATTCCATCAAAATCAAACCAGCCACAGTTACATCTGAAATGTAAATCCTATTTTCCTTCTGTTTAAAGAAGAAAAAAGAAAAATTCTCAAACTTGACAATAAAATCCAAGCAGTCTGACCAACTAATGCTCACCTGCATTTGAGCTGTGCGGGTATTCTGGAGGTACGGAGCACTCAATACCTGCAAACCACCAACAAAACCATGACCAAATGAGTTCAAAGTCCAAACATTGTCAAAACATCCCTTACACTCGTGAACTTACAGTTCAGAATAGCAATTTTGAACTTTGAATACTAGCCAAGCAAATGGTCATGGCCTAAACATGCCAACCAGTCAACAATTTAACAGTCTGTAATTAAGATTCCTAGTATATGAAGCCCAATAGAAGTTAAAGAGGAACTCAAACTGGTTAAGAGTTACCAATCACGAGCTTTGATTAATCCCAAGAAGAAAACACTTAGGCCCATTTTGGTGGCTCAAATAGAACCATTCCTTTTAGAGTTTACTAATCAAACTCTGTCAATTTGTAAATGAGTTTAATTAAAATCTGTGTAGGCATTGAACAAAGCAGATTGCAAATCAGCCAATTTTAGATTAGGTAATTTTACATTCTTAAAGAACTCCAAACTTTTAAAAGAAATAAATAACTTCGAATTCTCACCCAAAGGAAAAGTAAACTCTATAGATATTTAAGATGTTTCAATTCCACAACCAAACACATGTCAAATTTCAAATAAGCTTCATTCTAAAAGCCCAATGTGAGTAGTAGATACAGGCTCTACATGCTTTACATATTTAAGAAAAAGAATTATGTTTTCCAAAATAAAAATAATTAGTGGGAGTGAGCACAGTTCTGCACATTATTCAAAACAAAGCATAAAATCTGCAGTTTAAATCTCCATATTATCTTAACCAATGACGGGATACATCTCCATATGTTGTATAGAATAGTAAAGGCATTGACCCATAAGGAAGAAGACTCAGTCACAAGTGTGAAAATTTTTGCAACGAAAAATAATATTGCAACGTATAGCTGTAAATGCTGTTGCAAGTCTCTCGTGCTCAAATTTGAACCGAACAACTAATAACAAGCATTCCGACAGGCTCTCATTTAGATGTTAAAATAAAATTTGGACAATTTTGGAAAAGTAAAGCAGCATATAAGGATTAGCCACTGGATATCCTTTATGCCAGCATAATTTAGAGCTAGATTGTCGACGGCTGCATGTACCTTTAAAGACATCCAATGAAAATGAAATTAAACAGTAAAGTAATTTTAAAGCAAAGAAAGGGAAGGCCAAACCTTGACTTGTTCGTGCAAAAAGCTAATATATTCCATTGTCTCCAGAAGAACGGAAGCTGTATCCGTCTGCAATGAATCCAGAATGCTTTATAATGACACAGGAAAATACTAACATCAAAAACTTTTTAGACGAAGCTATGAGATAAAGTGAATCAATATGATAAGTCTCAACATAATTCACTTTTACATCTCTGAAGTTTAAAGTGTATCTACATATTATCATTAACTGTAAACCCACCTCAAAAGCCTTTGATATAGCATTGGCAAAATCATTTTTCTTTTTTTCCTTTTTTTGTGAGATGCAGCAATGAATTAACAGATAAATGTTGATTCTTCCCTTTTCTCATGCAATAAATATCTCTTATGCTTTGAGTAGAAAGATTAAATTGTCATACCTTCCCATATGGCGAAACAAGCTGTTGCAGAGCTGCAATTTTTTCACCAAGCTTCTCTTTACTCTCCTATCACCCAAAAGTACGTATTATAGATGGAAAAGCAAGCACTACATGAAGAAGGATGCGCCAAACAAACGAGTAGACCTCAAATTACGTTTCATAAGTTACGTATCCCAATTATTGGCTAGCAAAAGAAAAGATCGACAACTTCATTAAGTAGACAACTTAAACTTATTGGTCAGTATAGATATCAAGCCCCCTAAGAGAGAACGATTTGAGAATCTAATAATTGCTGTGGGGTGTATGTGGAAACAGCTCCGAGGAAGAATTTTTTTAAATGGAAATCGAAATGAACTAGAAATCTCCAATATTTGAGATGCTTATATTCTAGATTCCTGTAGTTAATTATATGCTGCTGAAGGGCTGCTTTAGTAATTTTTATATAAAATGGAATAACAGGTTAATTCATAGAAGTCCTCTGGTTTGTAATACGATCGCAAACAATATTAGCATATGATAATTTCACTGTTTCCAATTTCCATGATCATTGTAGATTACCAATCAAGGTAATCTTAGCACCATCCAACGTAATTTAGAGGTGTAATACGAGAAGATTGCAGAAATATAGGAGACTATAAGAAACCTTGGAGGAGATAGACAGGTTGGCCTTGTGTCATTTTGATGCAAAAGACGTTAGACTGCCTTGATCAACAGAGACACGGCTCCTTTTGTGTTCCATCATTTTTTCCTCCTTTATTGCTGCTTCTCACTAGACAAAAGCCAAAGAAGAATTCAGTACAAATCAACAAAAGAACAAAAAAGCATGCAAGCAAGTACAGTCCGCAAGGGAGTTTCAAATTTCCCACAAAAATAACTCCAAAGATGCTAATTAAATTAACCCAATTGGCTGATCATATACATCAAGCTCCATCCAGTTTTCCTGGACAACAAGACAACAATGATGCAGACAATCGTAAAACAGAAAATTGTTGAGATTATCTGGCCAGAATCATTAAAAAGTCCAAATGATTCTATAACATATGACATCTTAACCAAAGGTGAAACAACCTCAACACAATATAATAAACATACATACAAATTTAAATTGGATTTACTAGTATGTTATAAGAGAAACAATATATCAATGCCTGTAATACTCGCTGAATATCTATCTACTACGGCGTCAAACCACGCCTCTCAATTTTATCAGCCTAATTGATGTCCTCATAAATTTGATTGGGGTTTTAGGATCTTTTGTGTTCCAAATATTTTAGTAGAGCCAGTAATGCTTGCTAGTTTTAGAAAGAAGAATGATCCTTGGCAGGAGGCCAGGGAATACAATCAAGTGAACAAATATGATAGTACCAGCTAATTATTATGATACCATAAAAAAATAGTTCTTGACCCTACCCTCTTTTCTTTTTCTTTTTTTGGTTTTTTCTTAGATAAGTAGGTTCCTTGATCACTTTGAGAATAACAAAATGCAGAAGCAACAGACATTTTGGCAGTTATGTAACTTATATCAAGTGGTCCTCCATTTGAAAGGTACAAAGAATCTTATTTACATGAACAAAAGACAGATAACTGAAATCCCACAGAAAGTATTCATTTAGGTGTATATATTTTGAAGCCCCCTTTGGTATTCCTGAGGTCGGTCACCACTGCTTAAAGGCTCCAAGTCCAATCTAGTTGAACATAAAGAGTGAAACATTTTCATGTAGAGCAGCAACATTAAGCCCTCGTTTGGCATAAGCTAAACGGGGTTTTTTGGCTAAAATAATCACAAAAAGACAAAATAGGCTTTTTAGCTCAACAAGACAAAATGTCACATTCAAACCATAATCATTTCATTTTTTCTCTCACAAAAATCAAAAAAGACAAAAAAAACCTATTCCAAACAAGACTTTTTAGCTCGAGGTTAAAATGGCCAAAAAGTCAACCCACATTCCAAACAAACCCAAGCCACTCAAATCCCAAAAAACAATTAAGTGGTTGACATTTTGTTGGGATGATTATATTTAAGAAACATCCTAGGTAGGTTGTTGCTTGCTACCATTCTATGCCTAATATTTGTTTATTGGCATTCTCATTGCAAATTATAATAATAACTATAATATAAAATGTATACAACAAACCCAATTATATATGAATGATAATGATAATATTATAAACTACAAAAATTGCACTGTTTTTGGTCAAAGAAGAACCCTTAGGTGGCACCTGAGTATTCCAGAAAAATATAGGTTGCACTGTTTGGTAGAGTTTTGAACCCTTAGTTCCATTATTTGGTTTGCACATGATGTTTGTTTACAGTTTTTAAAAGTTAATTCTACACTTACTTTTGAAGTCTCTGTTCAAGGCGGGAAAATTTGGACTAACCGATTGTTCTTCCGGACATCCGGCCGGTTGACTGGAACGTGTATTTTTTTTTTCTTTTTTTTTCTTTTTTTTAACAATTACCACCCGTTTATATTTTAAATAAAAAAAATTTTGAAATTTTTTAAAATTTTTTATGAGTTTTGAATAGAATTTTGAGTTGTATGTTTAGTTATAAGTTGTAAATTTTTATATCAAATATCAGATGTCACATCAAAAAAAATTCACTCTTTTCAAAACTCATTTACCAAACAAAATTTTCACACTAAATTCATAATTCTAAAACTCACAAACTCAAAATACAACTATTTTTCTCAAATTATATTTAAAAAATTCTACCAAACTTGATCATAATAATTATGGGAGTATTCAGCGCTGTCACATATAACATCCATAAAATTCATTAACGTGGGATTCACATATATTAGTGAGTGACCCGTATGGGTTTATAAATTTTAAAAAAATAAATAAATAAAAATAACAAAAGATCATTTCATATATCAACCAATTCTTTAACTTTGTTTTTTTTTTTTAAATATCCGGGCCAGTGTTTTTTTTAGAATGCGCACTTTGAGTAATCTTGAGATTCTGAGTCGATCAATCTAACAAAAACGCAATAGTCTACCAATAAACTAGTTGAGAGTGGAAATCGAACTCAAGACGTCCAGAGTTTATGAGTCGTTTCGGAATTTTCCAATCTCAACTAAC
Source organism: Camellia sinensis (assembly GCF_004153795.1). NCBI lineage: Eukaryota > Viridiplantae > Streptophyta > Magnoliopsida > Ericales > Theaceae > Camellia > Camellia sinensis. The sequence goes on along the minus strand of NW_021025487.1, from coordinate 3,512,637 downwards.
CGGACTACCTTTGTTGGTTAATTCTTTAACTTCATTAAAATCTAGAAAGTATCACTCTGTTTTTTTTGGATCATGCCAAACAATCAGATTAATTACCAGGTACATATAAACTAACCCATCGATAGAATTGCATTGAAATCTGGCTAATAGCACATTAAACAGGAAATATAAACAATCATGTTTTGAGATTTTTGTGGCATAATCGACGGCCATAATACATATATAATAATGTAATCTATAATTACCCACATTTATGAAACAGAGTTATCATCTTATGTCACATTATATCTATTTATCGACAACACGCTTATACATGAAATAATAAAATATAATAAAACATACCATCATATTATTATGGGTAATGCTAGGGACACTAAATTTTCTACCAAACAAATGACCAAATGTCTCACATGGGTGTGGGGTCCGCAATTTTGTGGGCCCCACACCTATGTGAGACATTTGGTCATTTATTTAATAAAAAATTTGAAACCTCTAACATTTTCCTATTATTATTGTTATGTGAATCTGATTGAGACAATTGAGACAAAAAAAGTCAACATCAGTGGGCCCAGATTTCGACTTTATAGAATTCACGAGGCGTTATTAATGCAGCCGTTTGCGTACAAAACCTTCTCATGTACTCCTAGTCCCTAATGGAAAATTATACACTAATTCAAGTTTGACATCCTTCAAAAAAAAAAAAATTTAAAAAGTCAAAAAACACTATCTTATTTAAATCACATCATCTTATTTAAGTTATATCACCTTTCTAATACATCACTTCAAACCCAACCCAAATCCAACCCATATTTCATAAAAAGTCAAAAAATATACTTATTTAGTCTTTCCAAACCTGACCTAATTTCAGAATATTTCATACCCTATTACAAATTAATATTTATTATAATTTTATATTTTTAAATCACTCAATATAAATAATTAATATTTTATTTTCTCCATTCATCACATATTACATGAAACACAAGATGACTACAGTCCGAAATTATTAAATAACCACTTGATGACCGGACTCCGAAACTACCGAATAATCGTCCCATATTAATACGGTACAGTGACTAATTAACATTATTAATATCTCAATCAACCCCATTCATCAATCAAATCTACCGTACCCAGCTGCACAGGCATGTCCAAAAAACTCTTTCATCCAAAAAGACAAAAAAGCCCAAATCAGCAAAGCATCAAATGGAAATTTAAACTGAACAATTTAAACACCCCAATCTTCACAAAAGAACAACCCAGATAATCAAAACTTTCAATTCAAACAAAAAAAAAAAAGAGGAACATACCGCATTCCACCACACAATCTGAAGCTCCAATGGAAGCCTCTACAGACCCACCTCCAGAACTTTGATTCAAAGCGAGAAACTTCCCTTTTCTAACTCTTGACACTCTCTTTGTTGAAAAGGGTTTTAGGGTTTTGTCAAAGTAGCTGAGATGGTGTCAAGAACAATACCATACTACATCTTATTCTCTCTGTAAAAAGTCTCTAAATCCTAGTGTTTCGACACAAAACCAAAACCAAAACCTTCAACACGAACAAAGAACAAAGAAAAGCTTGAAACGATTTGTCAGTCCAAAAAACCAAACCCGGAAACTCGCCGGGATGCGTCAAAATCGCCGGCGAGTCCCGGGGAAGTAAAGCAACACGAAAATGGTTTGGTTCTGAACAATGGGTTTTGCTATCAACAGAGAGTTGAGTGAAACATCACTAAAATTGATACTGTGTTCCACTATGCAATAGCTTGAAATGTGAGCTGAAATGAAAGAATGGCCGGAGAGGTTAACCGGCGAGGATGAAACTCCGGCGGGAGAGAAATGAGGTGGTGAAGGAGGAAGGGTTTTTGAAAGTGTTATATTTATATATTTATACAAATGAAAAACAATTTTATAAAATAAAGAAGTAAACACTACGTGCACATTCTTCAAATGTGTCACTTACGGTGGGAACCGTCTTTTTCAGTTAAAGAATTAAAAAGTTATTAAATTAATTAAAAAATTAATAATTCATATTAAAAAGGTAAATATTTTATTTTCTTTCTACTTTTTTGTATATCTTTTTATAAAAAATTAAAAAGTCATTCTAAACATACTAATTTTTTTAACTCATACTTTAGCCAAATAGTCAAAAAATTACTAAATTAACCTGTTCCCAAACGAGGCCTTATAATTAGAAAAAAAAAATGATATAATTTTAATTTTTTAAATTATAATTATAAAAAAATATTATAATTAAATATAATATGAGACATAATTAAAAATTTATTAGTTATATAATTAAAATAACGTTATATTAAAAACGGATATTTACTAATAAATCCTATTTGATAAATAGTTTGACCGATTGGTCCTAAGGTTATTTCTATTGTTCTGATTAGTCTTATTAGTGGGGGAATATCTTACCAGTTGATCCTATTTCCTTTGTTTGATAATATTGAGTGGTCAAATATATCCTTCTTTGTGTGTGTCACGTGACATATATCATTCCAAGGCAAAAAGCATAAAGAGCCTTAGCCTCCGTTTGAGAAGTGGGTTGACTTTTTGGGTTTTTAGCTTTTTTGGCTATTTTAGCCTGGGTTAAAAAGTTTGGTTTGGGAAGGGCTTTTTGGCTTTTTTGACTTTTTTTGTGAGAGAAGAATGTAATGATTATGGATTAGATGTGATATTTTGTTTTTTGTGACTAAAATAGCTTATTTTGTCTTTTGTGGTTAAAATAGCCAAAAAAGCCTCGTTTAGCTCTTGCCAAACGGAGCCTTAGTGTACTTTGTTGATGTGTGGCACCCACTGATCACCCTCATAAAGACACGTGCCAAACACTGTGTGTCACGTGACATACATTATTTCAAGGCAAAAAGTATAAAGAACTTTAGTGCACTTTGTTGATGTGTGACACCCACCGATCACCCTCAATGTTGAGTGTCTGATTTGGGACATATGGGGTTGCATTGTGTGCATTTTTCCCGTCAGCGGTGTGTGGGGGAGTTGTGTGTCTGGGTGTTGCATGTCAGTTGTGATTTGTGTTTATAATGTCAAATGTGTTAACAATGGGTATGGGTTTTCTTCTTTGGATTGTGTGCCACGTGGCACTCACCTCACTTACTTTTAGTTACCAGAAACCCTTAGTATGATTCAGTGTTGTATGGCACCCATTGATGTGACATGTACCAGTCCTTATGTGTAAAACATAAAATGCCCTTAGTGCGCTTTTTCGGAATGTGACACCCAATTACATGGCACGTGAAAAGCGACACCCAATTACATGGCACGTGACTTCCCTCACGCGACTTTTCTCAAATTGAAAACAGCACAATCAAGCTGCGCGGCTCACGCGCATTAAAAACAATTCTCGTGTCCAGCTGTAACGCTAACACAAACAACCAAATTAAATGGCAAATGCGTCATTTCACAAACAGAAGGACCAAACAGAACATTAGAAAACATTTGGGACCAAATGGATCATAAGTTCAACATTTAGGATTTATTGGTAACTTTTCCTATAAAAAAAGTATTTTTTTTTTTCATTTTTTTATCAAATTAATTTTTAGTATGTGTTTAGTGTAATAGATGGCTATTTTTGTTGATATTTTTTTATGGTTATCATGTAAGAGATAGTCGTATTTGTTGTTAGGACTTTTTTTAAGTGTGCCTTGCATATGGTATACAAGGCATTTACGACCTTGCATTTACACCTTCTTAAGTGTGCATTTACGACATTTTTTTGCATTTACACCTTGCATATGGTGTGCAACCTTAAGGGAGTTGCACACTTAAACATTACCCTTGTTGTTAACAGATATTTTTGGATAATAATGATGATTATTAGGCTTTTAATATGTAATTAATATGTTTAATATATGAAATGTTTTTAGTTTTAAATTTTTTGATTTAATGGATTAGTTTAATAATTACATCAAAATTGTTGCCATTTTTAATTTTTAAAAAAATAGAAACTAATTTAATGAAAAAAATTATATAAAAAAAAAAACTATTTCTACCGTCCCAAAGATAAAATTATATTAAAATGATGTGTTTTTAAATTTTTTTCACCAATTTAATAAAAATTCTGAAAATAGATTCTGACAAACCAAACTAAACAAACTTTTATAACCAATAAAGTTCCAGTATTATTTATTAAAAAAAGGTCATTACATTTCAAACAACATATGAATTAACCCGCACAAAATAAGTTGTATGACAACTTTATTCTTGAAATAGACCGTTTACAAAGAAAATAATTTTTTGTTAGAAATAAGATTCAAAATTAAATACATTACAATTAAAAAGTTTTGAATAAAAATTACACAAGACATAAATTACAAAAACTATTAATATAATTGGCTGATTTAAAAAATAAATTGCATAAAAAATTATAAAAAAAAGGATCCAGCTTGTCTCAAGTTGAGATCAAGACTGGATCCGTCCAGTTCGGCCCATGGGATCTATTTTTGGGCCCGTTTTCATAATTCGAACCGTCAATGTGTAGAACTCGTCGAGTACTACATGTCTATAAAAAATTACGTTGGTCGGATATCAATAGCTATGTGATCAAATTAGTTTTGTATAAAAAAATAAACGGTGAAACAATTAACGGTTGATAAAAAACTGTTTTGTTCATATAGCTATCGATATCCGATCAATGTGATTTTTTACAGGCATATAGTACTCGACGAGTTCTACGCATTGGACGGTTCGGATTATCAAAACGGGACCCGTAGTGAGTCCTTACAGACTCAATAATACGATCCAGTCCGATCTTGGACTCGACCAAAGCCACTGCCTAAAAAAACAAATTACAATGGCCAGCAGGTGCCTTCTCTCATACAGCTGCTAGTGGGCTCACCGTATGCCGTTGCGTTAGCGCTTGACTCGAAAACTTTCACTGCCATTAGCTTATTCCTCAAAACAACAGGCACGCACTGCCATTAGCCTGCCCATTGGGACATTTAAAATGAGTTATAGAGGAGTATTTTGGAAAGTTAGTAAAAGTTAGTTTTTTAATTTTTTTAATTTATTTTATTTTTTTGTAGATAAAAAATCTAAGAAATAATATGATTCAAAATAGATAAAGCGATAAAAATTGATTTTTTATTTTCTTCTCAAAAAGATCCCATAAGAGGAATAGCATCTTCAATGCAGATAATCTAAACAAGATCGAATTGTACTTTTAAGCATGTTAATATTTGCAAAGATCTTACACATTTCAAAGCCCGCTCGAGCATTGAAATTTTGTATAATTAAGTTTTTAATTATGTAAACCCAATATATGTAGTAGCACTTAAATCGTATATGTCTTTTTTGAAAATATGTTATTTTAACAACTTAACCTTTTTTTTTTTTACTTTTTTGATGAAGTGATTAAAAAATAATAATACTAAAGTTGATTTTTTTTATAAATAAAATAATACTCAAACATTTAACTCCAGAAGAATAAAGAAGGTATGAATAATACTCCTTTCAAATACTTTTAACCATAAAATAGTCAAACTTAAACTATTCTCACTATTTTTCTAAGTAAATTCTAAACGCTTTTTCTGAGTACTTCAAACTCCACTGTTCTAAACATTTTTCTTAATCTTTCTTCAATAACATACCTTTACTTGATTAGGAAATTTGGTGATAGATTTGAAAAGAGAGAGAAGAAGTGTGTAAAATTAAGTGAAACGTAAGTATATTTTATTTACATTTCACCTATTTTTTTTATTTTCTTTTTCAAATCTCTTCTCAAATTTCCCAATCAAACACAGCATTAATGATGTACTGAATTAGTGATTGGTGAATGCTAATTATTAATAGCTTCACTTGACAATGATTCTCTCTCTTGACAGGTTAGTAGCAAGATTTCCGTTGCTGCGTGACTTTGTTGGGAGATCTTTTTGTTAAGAATAATATTATATATACCGATTGATATATTAATTAGTATATAAATATAACACAATTTAAAAATTTTAATATTTATAATTTGTATAAGGGTAAATTAAAAATACATTTTTTTAAACTTGATTAAAATACAAATCACCACTGTGATTTTAAAAATTACATTTCACCCCCTAAAATTTTTAATTTCATAACAAATTATTCTTTTTATTAATAAATCATCAAGTCAATTAATAATTTTTAATGATATTAAAAATATGTTTCAATTAATAATTTAGATAATTTTATTATTGTATAGAAGAGTAATCATACATTTCATTTTTTTGGTTAATTTTGCTAAATAAAAAATTATAATAAAGAGGTATTAATTTATAATTTTTCAAATCACAAGAAACAATCTGTATTTTAAATAAACCTCAAAAGGTGTATTTGTAATTTACCCATTGTTTAATTAATGAAATCAATAATAATATCATAACATATGTCAGTACACTTATTGATACATTTATTAGTACATATAGCACTACTATTTTCTTAATTAACCACGATTATCTTCTGTTGATGGTAGTGCATTAACTAATATAAACCATACAAAATTACGCAAATGACCTTAAATTGGATTAAAAAAAAAAATGTACTGCGGGAACAAGTTCATAAAAATAACAGAATAATGTGTTAGCCCAGTGGCTGTGTAATTTTCTAAGACATCATAGATTCGACTCTTCCTCTCTCCTATATATCAAATCTATGCATGTTATTATCATATATTCATGAAAAATTAAGTGCCGGCTTGACACGACTATCAGGTTGCTTCATTAGAGATGGCAATTTGAACCCGGTCCGATGAGGACCCAACCCCCCGACCCCGAATTGAGCAGATTTTTCTCGAAAAATATCCCCGACGGGACGGGAATGGTATTCAAAAACCAATCCCCGAACAGTTTCAGGCCAAGGACGGAGAAATTACAGTCTATCCCCGATGTGAAATTACGATTTTACCCCTATACATATATATATATATATATGTATATATTAACCAAACCCGTGTCTCTCATCTCACAGATCATCTCACTTTCACTTCTCTTCTCTCTCAAAGAGTCGTGTCTCTCGTCTCTCTCTACCTCACTCACTCACTGACTTCTCTCTCTCTCAGATCCACCACCACTGCCATCCAGCTCGTACCACCACCACCACCGCGTCTCTCATCCAGATCTACCACCACCGCCGTCCAACTGGCACTGCCCCTTCACCTCCGTCGTCGACTCTCCACCTTCGTCCACCTAATCACTCTCGCACCTCTCCTCCACCTCTGTCTACCTCGCACCGCCGCTCCACCTCCTCCGTCGTCCATCGCGCCGATCTTTCTCCAGATCTAAGCCGCGACGGAGAAGATGAATATATATATATACATCGCGCCGATCTTCTCCACATCTTCTCCATCGTGCCAATCTTCTCGGTAATATATATACATATACATATATATATATATATGTATATATACATTTTGTTGTTATTGATGTTGATGATAATGATACTCTAATGGTTGATGTTCGAAAATCTTTTGGTGATGTTGTTGTTGTAGATCTGAAGTTGATTTTTATTTTTGGTTGGGAAATTTTCGGGGTCGGGGAAACCCGATCCCCGTTAGGGGGCGGGAATGGGGGCGGTGATAGCGTCCCCGTCGGGGATCGGGGTCGGAGACAGGGCCATTTCCACCATCGAGGATCGGGGACGGAGAGTGTGATCCCCGGCCCCGCCCCGCCCCGTTGCCATTCCTATGCTCCACTATAACCTGAGCATCACAAGTTCAGTATACAAAACAAAAACCCCTACCACTGCAGGAATAAAACTGCATTCATCTGAACCTTTCCAAACCCTGCAATGACTGCCCTTTATGTTGTGTTTAGTTGAGAGATTTGAGAGGAGAGATTTGAAAAAAAAAATGAAAAAGATAAGTAAAATGTGAATAAAACATGCCCCTATATTTCACCTAATTTCACACACCTTTCCCTTTCCAAATCCCTCTCCAAATTCCCCAACCAAACACAGTTGGAAAAGTCATGAAACTAGTTTAACATCTCCAACTCAAACTTAAGTACGCAGAAATATGAGGGCAGCAAAAGGAAAATAGTAGATTAAAGGGCCTGATGAACTCAATCTTGTTATTTACATTTTCTTTCAAGAGTTCACGGGTAGCTTTAAGGAAGAGCTACAAGGATTTACTGCAGTAAATTTCTCAGACATTCATGCCAACTTCTGATTTAAATACAACCCAGAGACAAAAGCAGTGTACAAAAAACAAGTGCTCCCATGGAGAGTATTAGGATGCTTTGGTCACCGGAAAGGGTCCCCCAACAATTGATACCTTCCTTCCTATCCTTGGAGAAACTAAGAATCACAAGGTAAAAATTAAATTATTAAAAACTCAAAACATCGTCTTTGTAGAAGTGAACAAATGAAAACTCAAAAATTGTCAAATCATGATCGATCAAAATGAAACCAACATAAAGTCACAGCCAAGATGCATATGAATTCATCTCCATCGATATTGCAGAAGGTATTACATACATATTATCTTCTTTTTCTTTCTTTCTTATGGATAATCGGTATATGCATATATGTGTATTCTTATGTATATTTTGTTTTATTTTCCCTAACGTCAAGACAAAAAATGAGAAGTACGTAGAGAGAGAGAGAGAGAGAGTAAAATTGACAAACCTGTCTTCTCCTTCGGCTTTGTATAATGTAGCACGAGCGGATCATCACATAACATGGCAGAAGAAAACCAGCAAATTGCAGAAGGGTAACCTGGAACTGAAATTAACCACGTTATACTACCCTTTATTTTATTTTATTTTTTGATCATCAACAAAAGAAAAATTATTAGGAAAGAAGAGTACAAGGCAATATGAGGACGAAGAATACTCAAATGAAGAGAATATGAAAGTATAAATTAACTAACTGAATACAAATCCCTGCTTTCACCTCTCATATAATATTCATAAAGTATTTGAGGCATTAATGAATGTAAATACATGTATATCTCTACACAAAATAGTCATTCATGATTAAAATAATGAAGATAGAAGTAGACATTGATGCATTTATGTATATTTTCACTTATGCATACATGTACACAAAATTTTTAAACATCATCATCTTGGACTTACATTAAAGAATGTTGACAACTCTTGCACTATCCCAAAATCTTTGGTGACCATCAAAACTTGGCGTATAAGCAAGATTAACATCAACTATATAGCAAACTTTTGATTAATCTCCCACTACTCTAAATTACTGCTTTGCCCTCAAGACAAAAGGTTCATAAAATAGCTTTTTTAGAATACTTAAAACTCCAATTTCCTAATATTAGGAAGGCAAAACTAATAATAGTTGTCAAATTTTCAGTAGGTATTTGGGTTACATACAATGATAGCCACAGAGCGGATGCAAGCAAGGCTACTATTTGCAAAACCATAGTTTACATCCAATTGAAAGTAGCATTCCCCTTTGAGTGGCCAATTCATTGACTCATCAATTAGAAATACAATAATAACTAATTTCAAATTTTTGTGGCAATAAATCCCAACATCTAAATATAATAGTTATAAATGAAGAGGCCACATAAAAACATGTCTAAATCTCAATCATGACATTCTCATAGTAACTAAATCTGCAGGTGTTACAAGACCCGTTGAGAACACTATAAATTGCCTTTACATGAAATCAAAAAAATTTCTTTGAGGTACTTCAATGAAAAGGTGTCAAACTATTTAACAAGCTTGTGACAAGTAGAGGATGCTAATATATTTATATAGTAAAGCAAAAGCAGCATTAGTATGAATGTTAAGCGCAAATCCATTCCATAGCAAACACAGGCTTTGGAACAGATCCATTCCATCTACCAAGGTTCTTTTTGTTTTTTTCCTTACAAATTTCTACTTTCTCCATAACCCATTTTATGCTCCATTTGCTTGCTTGCAAAGAAGACGGGGGGAAAGAGGAAAATAAAATATGCAATCTCACAACTATATGGGTTGGAATCATTATGATAGCTTTCAGTATTTTCTTTCCACAATCTGTACATCAACCTACTAGAGCATCATTTATAAACAAATGAAAATGAATCTCCGAAGCAAATTTTCCTAAAAGACCTTGAAGTGCAGATAACTTTCAAAGAAATTGGAGGATATATCCCATTAAAGAACCACAAATTTAAAAATTGAGTTCAGAACAGAAAGTTATAGGTGTGACGTAGCCTTCTTCAATTACCTAATATCAATGGCCATAACCTCAGGATTGCTCTTTGGTGGAAGAATGTAATTTGGAGAATAGACCTATTAAGAAATGGAAATACAACATCACTCTTCAAGTTGTTGCATATACTCAACATTCATGTAAACCTTTAGAAAAATAAGGAAGCTACAAAGTTCCAACCTGACTGCAAATTTCACAGGTGATATCACCTTTCTTGTTGCACCATCTTTGAATGCACTTCCTATGAGCAAACTACATGGCAGAGACGAAAACCTCAGAAGACATTCATAAATCTCAAACCTAACAACTAACTACAGAACGCCCATATATCTTTTGATAATGCAGATCAGTAAATTATGTGACTCATCCAAATGTTGAAATAAAAAATGCAAGATAAAAGCTCACGAACCGAATTACAAGAATATATTAATACACACACATATATTGAAACATGTAAACAAGGAAAATACCAAGAGAAGCACCCTTGATAACTATATAATCAGCATGAATTGAAAGAAATATCTCAAATGACAGCACAGAAGGTGCAAGGAACATATACCGGTAATGAAGAAAATCCAAAATACAGAAGTCTATTATTGCACATTGATGGTAAATAAAATATGAAATTTAAATGGATAAAAGTAAATATATTAGTCACTGTATACATTACACAACATGGAATTGACAATTAGAAAAGGAACTCCCACACAATTACCACAAGCACAAAACAGCAATGTTGATCCAAATGATTTAATAGAGGTATCCCAGGCACAGTGATTTAAACACAAAATGTGAATACCAAAACCAACTACTTAGGCAAATTAAATCACAATGGGTATTAGATTTAATTAAAAAAAAAAAAAAGTATGATTAAAGTAATTCAATAGAAATCCTAAAAAATATATCCATAAAATTAAATTGGGATGTCAAAGAACCACAAAATGTAAATGCAATGGTTAGGAAGAGTAATATGATCACCACAAATAGAAGTAAGTTAAAATATTAGGGAATGGGAAAGACCTAAATTACCGGTTGATGCGTTAGTAAAAAGGAAATGAGTTTATTTAATTTATCTATTCATGTAGCCTTTTTTGACAAAACATAATGGCGAAAATAATTCAAGTAATCGACCCCACTTGATTGACTGGGTTTGGAATGAATCATAAAACAAACACAAGATAAGTATTAACCATGTGGTACAAAATAGAGACAGGGAAGGAGGAGAGAGAGAGAGATGAAACAATAGGCACAGTAACTCAAAATTATGCTTAATCCTTTACAAAGAACAAGAGACAATTTCCAAGCAAACCAATGAATACCAACAAACCAAGGGAAAAAGAAAGCAGAAAGGAACCTTAATCATAATTAATAAACCAATTAATAATTTCTGATACTAGCTCAAATTTTCAAACAGCAACAAGCAGCAAGTAAACCACTTGCTAATATTAATATGGAGAATCTACCAAAAACCTAAGTGCATTAAAAAACAACAATACATGGAAATATTGCATATTGTTTGAATAAATACCAACAGTGCAAACAATTAATAAAGGCATTCATCAAATCACATTCAAAGCAGCATGGAAAATAGAACTTCATACAGTGAGAGTTCATATCTAATAACCCACACCACACTATGTAATAGATTCAACAAAGGAAAAATTCAAGGCCAAACCCATCTATCAAGCAAAGACACTGAAAATTAGAATAGAAAAGTAGGCATCTTTGGAAGCAATTTCATGGACTCCAAACTCCAATTACCTGAAGCCCAACAACACGACCTAGAAGAATTAGGATGAGGTGGAAATGTACCAAAAAATATGCACACACCCAAAAAACAAAATATTGAAATAAATGTAAGGATAGAGGGATAGAACACAAAACCCTAAAAATTTAAAAATAAATAAAACAAATAAAAAAGATGGCTAGAAAATTTTACTTGAAAGAAGTCCCTCAACCTCAAGTATATTCATTATGTTTCCAAAAAACAACAAAACTATGGAAAAAGGTAACACACAGATGCGCAGAGAGAGAGAGAGAGCGCGCATAGTTTCAACAAAAACAAATTCAAAGAGCACATAACTGCACAAAGAAGCACCCACATGGAAAAACCAACAAAAATAAATAAAGAAAAATTAGTCCTTCAAAGGGAACAAAGCACATTTTCCAAGCAAACCCAGGACAGATATGTGAAGCAAAAAAGTGAAATTTAAGAAAAGAGGAGAGAAAAAAAAGAAGAGAAAACCCAGAAAAAGTGAATGAACCTTGAGAGTGCCATTGCAGGCACAAGGAGCCTCCATCTGATGCTCTTCATCTTCCTCCTGACAAATCCTACACTCTCTCACAACCTTTTCTGAACAACCCACACCTCCACCATTGCTGTTCTTAACAAAGACCACTCCGCTATTATTAACAGAGGACAACAGATCATTATCAATCACTACTTCACCACCACTAGCACCTCTCAAGGGTCTTTCTCTCTCATTGACAGACTCAAAGCAAGCTGATGCTATTAGCCTATCAACACACACCATGAATTCATCCACCATCTCTCTCCTCTTTCTCTCTCTAGAATTAAAGAAGAATTGGGGGAAAAAACAGAACAGAGTGAGAGAGAGAGTGAGACCTGTGTTTTAAAAAGGTGTTGAGAGCTGTAGCCTGTGGGGGCGGAATTTACGAAATAGGACTGTTTTTATGTGTGTGGACTAAAATGCCCCTGTTGGGTTGGTGTATTTGCAATTAGGCCAGAAATATCCATTGCCCCAAGTACAGGAGGGTCAGGGAAAATTTATTTCTATTTTATTGTCAGATGATGCTACTGATACGCGTCAATCTGTCAGTGTCAAGCGCCATTTACTTCTAGATTCTTGCTTTAAAAAAATGTTAGAAATTTTAAATTTTTTAATTAGGAGTGATTTAGAATGATTTTAAATAAGTGTATTTTTAAATTTTTTATAAAATATAATTTGGGTATGGATTAGGTTTAAAGTGATATGGTAGAGAGATAATGTAACTTAAATAAGATGATATGACTTAAATAAAATAATAACTTTTTAATTTTTTTTAGATTATGATAAACAAGACCTAGATATCTTATACTAAGCCTCCGTTTGGGAAGTGGGTTGGCTTTTTGGTTTTTTGGCTTTTTTGGCTATTTTAGCCTGGGCTAAAAAGCTTAGTTTGGGAAGGGCTTTTTGGCTTTTTGGCTTTTTTGACTTTTTTTTTTAGAGAAGAATGTAATGATTATAGGTTGGATGTGATGTTTTGTTTGTTATGGCTAAAATAGCCTATTTTGTTTTTTGTGGCTAAAATAGCCAAAAAAGCCTGAAAAAGCCCTTGCCAAACGGAGGCTAAATATCTTATATAATTGTGAATATTACATTTAAACGGGACTCACCTCATAAAACATCTTTAAGAGCATCTATAATAAATGTGTTAGTGTATCTGTTAGGGTTAGTTTGGCACGTTTAAAAAAAAAGTCAAAAAGTCACTATGCTATTTAAGTTACATCATCTTATTTAAGTTACATCACTTCTCTAGCACATCACTTTAAACACAACTCATATTTCATAAAAAAAAATCAAAAAATACACTTATTTAGATCATTCCAAACAACCCCTTAGTATCAATTACTAATTTTTGACTAGCACAAAATACTATTAACTTGTGTGTTAATGTTAGTCATTAGTTTTGTGTGTTAATTGTGACTAGCGTTTTAACCAGTGAGAGAGGAAGAGAGAGAGAGAGAGAGGCGAATACTGAAAAGAGAGAGTAGGATCGTACGGCCAAATGTCTGATAGATCGTCCGGTCGGACATCCGAAAAGTGATGTTATGGGCCTGCGTGAGGATTAAGAAAGAGAAAATGACACCAAAGTTACAACCCAGATCATCCAAGAAGATTATTTGTTTTTCAAATTTTTGTCAACCGTAAACTCTTGTTTCTTTTTCTTCTTCCTGAGAAATTTTATTATAGTATACTTTTAGTAATTTTTTTGTTGTCCATTTTCAAGATCTGGAACTCAAAGATGGTGCTTGAGATCGAAATGAAGAACGAAGTAAAGGTCATATATATATATATATATATATACATATTCTTAATACACATTTTAACACATACATTAACATGTATACAAAATTAAAAATTTTATTTTATCTTTTTATAATTATTTTAATTGAAAAATCTCATTTTAATTCATGCTAACGAAGGCTAAGTAAAGTTGTAAGATTTCTTTCTTTCACTCGTTGGCCAAGTTTGTTTGATAGATTAACTTGGATGAGATTATTAGTGAGAGGATTGTTAGTGAAGAGATTGTTAATGTGTAGATTGTTAGTGAGGAGATTAAGTAAAAATGTGTTTGTTTTGATGATAGTATGGGAGATGATTAGTGATGAGATTATTAAATTATTTTTATATAAAATAAATAAATAAATTATTTCTATATTAAAAAAACTAAAACAAATATTAAAACAAATAGGTGCACTTGGTAAAAAAAAAATTATTATTTTTTATTTATATAAAATAGACTCAATCTCCTCACTATTTTTTTAATCTTATCTAAAATTCACCCAAATTAATCCTCCTATATAAAGAGATTACTAAGCCCCATTCACTACTAATTCTATGACATTTTATTACATCCAAACAAAGGCTTGGTAGGTCCTACAAATTGATAATCCAATCCACATTTCCAAACCCCCAATCAAATTTGACCGTTTTGTCATCCTACTTGCTTTAAGCCTTATTTGTCATTCCCTAAATAAGTTTATTTTTTTTAATTTTTTTATAACATTAATTAATATATATTTTTTTATTTTTTTAGAAAATTTTCAATATTTTAATCAATTAAAATATTTAAAAAGTTCACTAAAAATTTTAAAAAATAAGAATTGAAACTTGAAAATTAATTTTTGAAATTTAAACCAAATGTAATCGATTCAAACTCATCTATTTAATAAAGGGATTTAAATGGTTTCAGTTGAGGTGAAGTGCTAGTGGTGGTGGTAGTGGAGCGGCAGCGGTGGAAGTGGAGTGGCAGCAACAGTAGTGGTAAAGTAAGGCAGTGGTGATGGAAGAAAAATGGTAGTGGCAGCAGTGGTTATGGTAGTGGTGTGGCAGTAGTAGTGGTGGTGGTGGTAGTGGAGGCAGTGGAGAGGTGATGGTGGTAGTGGTGGTGATGCAGCGGCGGGGGCAACAGTAGTAGAGTAGTGGCAATGGTGGTGGTGAAGTACTAGCAGTGGTGGTATAAAGGTGATGGTGGTGGTGGTAAAGTGGCGGCGGGGGGAGGGGGGGTGGGAGAAAAACTTAATTCGAAAAATTATAACTCATAACCAAACTCACAACTCAAAACTCTATTGAAACAAACACACAACTTTCATAATCAAACTCTTTTTGAAATTCAATTCAAAAAGTCACTCTTTTTAAAAAAATAAAAAAAATAAATTACTGTGACAAATTAATTTTTAATTTTATTTATTTTTTGTTAATTTTAAATAAATAGCCAAATAATTTGTCATTTTGGTTTTAAAAAATAATTCATATATTTAAAAAATATCAAAAACAAATATAATTTTTTTTGTTACAAATAACAGGGGCAATTTCAAAAAAATTAAAATTAAAAAAATAAAAATATGCACTGTTCTGGTTAACCAGGTGGACGGCCGAGTAGATTCAAAAATTCAAAAACTCTCTGATTACCAAACATGTTGTGAAATGTGTTTTGAAATGTGAGGTTATAATCAATTTTTGAAAACTATATCCAAACAAAGAATTCTCATATTAGGATGGAATTATGATTCCAGCCCTAAAGAAAACACAACCACAATTACTCTTTGTTAGGTTGGAGAAAGCATAAAAGGGCATTTGCCTATTCATGTCATGCTCTTACACATTCATATCATAAGTTCCTCAATATTAATACTTATTTTTTTGTATTATCATTTTATATCATTTTGAGTTCATATCTAGTTTGTGTCATGCTAGTATGTAAATCCAAAAAATTCACCTTTAATCATACCAGTTATATGGACAAGTTAATGTAACGCTAATCTAATTTATATTTTACATGTTCGTTGGTTTCTTTTGAGTTTGTACCGACAACTAACATTTACCCACTAATTTTGTGTGTTCCCATCATATGGTGTAAAAAATTTATACAACAATGATAGAGACCACTAATTTTGGAACTCTAAAAAGATCACTAATGACATGGCACTCAATAAAAAAAGAAAAAAAATACAACACCAAGGCCAAAACATCAAATCATTCCTGGTGGGGCCCACTGCCACATTATTAGTGATAGCACTAATTAGTGCTCTCACTCATTTTCCAAATTTATAACCTCAATCACACTGCCCAGTGCTTATAAAAAAAAAAATAGAGCAGGTATCACTTGCCTAACAAAACTGTTTGAAATATTTAATTTATCACTTCTAAAAATTATTCATAATAATATGTTTGACAAGTGTCAAATTTTAATTTATCAAACATTTCATCATGTGATATTTGGGATTGTTTGGGATGTTCTAAATAAGTGCATTTTTGACTTTTTATGAAATATGGGTTGTGTTTGAAGTGATGTGGTAGAGAGGTGATGTGACTTAAATAAGATAGTGACTTTTTGACTTTTTAACTTTTTTTAAAGATGTCAAACTTTAGTCTTAATCTCAATATCACATTATTAAGAGTATTTAAGAATGATAAATTAAGAGATATGTATTGTTGTAAATCCAGTGGAATCTCCTTTTTATCTCTGAGGTGAATTTTCCACTGTCTTTGTAGTGTCAAGCCAGAGCCACTTTCATAGTTTTGCTTTGCCAGACCCTATCATGACTCTCAATCAAATAAACTTATTACCAAAGCAAACTTTCCAAAATTTCAATCTCCAAAGAAAGTGACAAACACAAAAGAACAAAAATAAAAGAAAAAGAGAAGTTGGATTTAAGTTCAATGCAAGTACCTTCCAATCTTTTTTCCCAATAAAAAGAGAATAGAAGGAAGGCAGAGTGTGGAAGACTAGAGAATGAGAGAGTCTTGGCTAATAGCACAAGGACGATATATGTTTTTGGATTTGCATTTGATTGTATGAAAGTTATGATAATGTTTCACGAGGGTGTCTTTATGGTACATTACAATACAACATCAAATTAGGTATATCGTACTTCATCAAAATATACCTAACATAATTAATGGTTTATTATTGGCCAATTATCTTTGGTTATTGTGGAAGGAAGGTATTCTTGAATTGGCAGGTATTGGATTATTTTTGTCCATTAGGCTGATCTTAAATTATCAAGATTCTACCTTTTGTTTTTATCTTTCCCTTTTTTTGTTTTATTTTATTTATTTTTTTACATTTGTTTTTTTATTATTATTATTATACTGCTGGTGATAATGGAATGGCGGAGTAAATGAGTGTTGGTGGAGGAGTTAATATCAGTTTAAACGTACGTTTAGGGGTCGTCTGGTAATGATTTTTTTAGTTAATTTTTTGGTTTTTTTAATTTTTTTAGCTCGGGATATTTTTGATTGTTTGGTTTTCTTATTTGGCTTTTTTGACTTTTTGATTTTTTTGACTTTTTTTTTTGGTGCCTTTTTGTGATTATTTAGCCCACAATAAAAACCAAACGAGGGCTTAAATGATTTAACACATTTCAATTTGATTTTAAATGAATTTGTAAGTTACAATCCATTTAGATGGGTTTTTAAATGGGGGTAAGTTCTTCTTCATATTTTCATATCTTTTTATATCCATGTTGTAGGTTCAATTCAGACCCATCGATAATTCAAACCGTTTATCTCGTAAGTTTTGTAATAAAAGTCATACATGTAAAAAATGAGTTTCATTGAAAACTTATAAACACAAAAATAAAAAATATTTTATTTTATAAAATGGATGGCTTAAGTTTAAAATAAGATTTGTCGTTCATTTTATAAAACAAAGTGTTATTTTTTTCTAAGTTTATAATTTTTTGATGAAGCTCATTTTTTGTATGGATGACCTTTATTACGAAACTTACGAGATAGATAGTTCAGATCATCGATATGGGTCCAAATTGAAGCTTACAAGAAGGGTATAGAGAGATAAAAGTATGGACGAGAGTTTATCCCTTTTAAATGAGTGAAATTAGGTAGGTTCATTGTTTTGGATTATTATTATTTATTGTTTATTTTGTCAATATGGAATAATTTCAAAGATAAAAAATCTTACATTAAATAGATCACTAACTTAATAATAATTAAAAAAATAGAAAGAAATAAACAATTACAGAGGATATCAAACTCATTTCTGTAAAAGTTGACCTTACAGTCACACACCATAATTTGGTGCTACACAACCACTAGTTTTGAATTGAGTTTAACACCTCAACATTTGGCTGAGTTTTGAAAATCAATGGGTTATTTAGAGATCTTGAAAGAATGATTCACACCGTCCAGGAGTGTTTTGAAGAAATGGTTAAAATTTAATTTTTTGGTTTTTTTTTAAAAAATATATAAGAAATATAAGAGATGATGTGACTTAAAATTGGTTAAAAACTAAGAAATTACTTTTAACCCACTTTTCAAAAGAGGCCTCAATCGTCGTTTGGCAAAAAAAAAAAATTAGTTGCCTTTTTAGAGTTATTTTGAAAAGATGGTTATAATCAGTTTTTTTGTGAAAAATTACTTATAAAAAAGTTGCTTATAAGCAGCTTTTTTGTGAAAGATGAAGTGGGTTATAATCTGGGAAGTGGATTATAACCCACTTCCCAAAATAGGCCTTAGAGTTGAAATTTTTTTAACTTAGGACTAAAAAGTTCGTTTGGCAAATTTTTTTAGCTTTTTTGACTTTTATAAGGAAAAAAATAAAATAATTATGGTTGAATGTGATATTTGTCTTATTGACTTTTTAACTTATTTTGTCTTTTAGGCCTCGTTTGTTTTCAGATGTAGAATAGAGAAAATTGATAGTAAGAGAATTAATAGTGAGGGGATTGTTTGTGAGGAGATTAGTAAAATTGTGTTTGTTTTGATGATAGTTGGTAATATAGAGATTGTTAAATTATTTTTATATAAAATAATAAAACAAATAAAATTATGATTTTTACTTAACAAAAAATATAAAATAATTAAATATTAATGTTAAAAAAAATGTCCAACATGTAAAAAAAAAAATTTGTTGTTGACTGATTGACTGATCGAACGACCGGTAACTCACTAACAATCTACTCGCCCAAGGCCTATCCTAATCCGAATGGACTATCAATCTGGAGGGCCACAAACAAAACAAAACAAAACAAACGTGAGCTAAGCTTACTGTTCATCCATCACAGTCCAGAGTGGATTGTTACTCTGGAAAATAAACGGGGCCTTAGTGACTAATTTATATCTCGTTTGAGGACTAAACATTTTAATCAAAAAATCACTATAAATTATCATATCACTCTTGATATTTTTTTATATATTTTTTTACAAAAAATTAAAAAATTACTAAAATAATTTATTTACAAACGAGACTTTAGTCCTAACCCAACCCACGCCAATATGTAACACTTGTTTTCTTATCTCTTGAAATTCAATTAAAAGTAATAAATTTTGCTATTTTAACCAACAAAATGCAAATTAAGGCACCATATATGACCATGTTTGCGAAGGACAATATATGTTAAAATAGTCAATAAAAATAAAATAAGTTAAAATTATTAATAAGACAAAATATCATATTCAATTCATAATTATTTTACTTTTTTTCTTACAATCATCAAATCAATTATAAAAATAAAAAATAAATAACTAAAAAAAACTATCTTTTCAAATATAATTTTTTTAACTGGACCAAAATAATTAAAAGATCAAAAAACTAACTAAAAAACTAACTTTTCAAACCAGACTTATTTATATATATACATCCAGGACCACTGAATAACTTTCTCCAATAACCTTTTGCCGTAAGTTTTGCAATCATTCTTTATTAATCCCATTATTAGCAATTATATCTAGTGAAATCAATGAGATAGAGACAATTTATACCAATAATATACGGTGAAATTTTTGTTATCGATCATATTAGTACCCATATGTTTTAGGAAAAGGGGTGCCTGCTGTACAGCAGGCACTGCTGTGTCTATTCCACCTATAATTTTGCTTTTTTTTATTTTTTAGTATAATTTTTCCTTTGTTTTTTTATTTATTTATTAGTGTGTGTTGTATGCATGGCACATCCTGCTGTGCTTTAAGCACAGCAGGCACCCGTTGTCCTATGTTTTATGTTATGAAATTAAAGAAAAAGGATCAGCTCTAAACTTAACGGTACATCAATTAATGAAAAGGTTCAGCTCTAAATTTAACGTTACATCAATAATTTTGATGTTGGTACAATTGAGGGCTTTGGATAGGGTTGTAATTTTGGTCCGGCCCGGTCTATTCGGGCTCGGGTCGGGCCAGGCTCATGTCAGGCTTTGCGTGTCGCTAAAAAATCGGGCCGGACCACGGGTCAGAAAATTAGGCCCAAGCCCAAGCTCAAGGGTATTTGGGGTTTGGGCGGGTCAGTGGGCCGAACCCCTGGACTTGGGCCTAGGCTCGGGCTTTGGGCGGGCCTAAACAAAATTTTTAATTTTTTCTACTAAAATTTTATTATTTTCCATTAAAAATAATACTGGGCCTCGGGCCAGGCTTTTGGGCGGCTTGATGGGCCGAGCCATGGGCTGGGCCAAGCAGGCGGGGCCCATGGGCCAGGCCGGGTTTCAAAACGATGGCCCAGGCCTTGGGCTGGGCTTGGGCTCAACGGACCTAAACGGTCCGGGACCACCTCGGGCTGTCCACGGGCCAAAATTACACCCCTACCTTTGGACCTTTTAATTAAATATACTCAATTTCTCTTTACGCTGACCATATAGTTTTATAAAATTGTACACTTCAAAAAGAAATATTTATTGTAGAAAGGCTTATGAAAAACTTTAAGAGTAATATTACATACAGATTCTAAAAGTTCTATCAAAATTTTTATCAAATGCCTCACATGAGTGTAGATCCCATACCATGTGGCTCTGTATAGGATCCATATGAAATATTTAATAAAAATTTTAATAAATTTTGAAATTTCTAACATTTTTAAAACTTTAATATTATCTAATCACAATTTGACTCAAACAAACAATAGAACCCATCGGTTGCCCCTCCTGAATGGCTTCACACTAATAAAGCGCTATTGCAAAAGGACATCTACGATACCAAACCCTAAGGAATCAAGTTGGTATAATTGCAAAAGGACATCTACGATACCAAACCCTAAGGAATCAAGTTGGTATATGTTTAGGTTAAAGGGCGCTCTGGCAATTGCAAAAAAATAAAGTAAAAATTGCACTAAAGAGTAGCAATTTAGTCCAAGGAAATATTATCGTTATCTTAGAGCATCCCAACCAATTCTCTTAAACAGAAATGCTTCGGACCCCACTGAAATCCACCCCTATGACCCCCAGCTGAGCTAGAAAGTCACGTGAGAGGTCACGTGACTTTGAGAGCCACGCACCTCCTCTTTCTCTCTCCTCATTCAAAAGAGATACAGATACCTCATCTCTATCACATAAACAGAGATAGAAATCTCTCCCCCAATAGCTACTCCTCTTCAAAGACAATCTCTCTCTCCAAATCAAACAAAGTTCTCTCAAACTTTGTCTCCGCCGAGACCGAAGGCTCCCAAGCAGTGTCCTCATACCTAACTCGCGCTTCGGCTTCGTTCAACGCTTTGGTTCAGTTCCACAAAGAGCTTAAGAACTCCAAGTTCGATCACATAGAGAGTACAAACAATGAAAACCTAGTGACATATGAGCATAAATTTGAAGAAAAAGAAGCGGGTTTGACCATTGAAGACAGTGTGAGAAGTCATAGTGCAAGAAAGAGGCATAAACAGAGCAGGAAAAAGAATGATAGTTTTGTAATGGATGAACTGCAAAGTTTTGTAGATAAACTACAATTTTTTTTTTCTCACAGGTGCGTGTATGACACCCATCACAGTGCAAGTATTCTTCACATTGCTAAAGCATTTGCCACGTCAATGGGGTTGCTGGGGGTGGTAAAATGTGGGGGTCTGAATCGGAACTGTCTCTTAAATCCCCTCTTTACCTATTTTAAGGGGTAAATAGTCCCTATACACCTGCATTAGCTCCCCTTAATAATCTCTTAAATTAGTTTTTCTACAGTGGCTCCTTGTTTATAGAGAGTTACTGTAGCTCTTATATATATATATATATATTTTGCTTTGCTTTGTTTTGTTTAGGAATTGCAGTACACATTTATGATTTTTATTTTTTTAAAATTTATAATTAAAAATTATATTTTAATAAAAAAAAATAGAGAGTTTGTTAATAGAATAGAGAAAGAATAAGGAGTCTGTTGGGAGAAGTAAATGAGAAAGTGATTCTTAAAATAAGGAATGAATTTTTTAATAATATTGTTGGGTAAAATTTAAATAAATTGGTGGGAATGCTCTTATGAGCAAAGTAATTAAACTAAGGATTAATCACACTGAGCATCTTTACATTTTTGTTGAAATTTTATTTCTATATTCAACCCTTTATAGTTTCGGTCAATTTACTATGCGACCTATGTTCATTTGTTGTTAATGAGCCTAACATGAATTGGCTTGTGTGTTATTTATTTATTTATTTTGAGTGTACAATTAAAAATAGAGATTGAGATTTTGATAAAAATACAAAGGATTAAAATGTGATTTTAATAAAGGTAGGATCATGTTAACAAGGAAAGAAAATTTTCATAGGTAAGATATGTTAATTTCAATCAACATAAAAATATAACAAGTTGATTATCATAATTAAAAATAAAGGCCAAAGAAATTTTTTGATAAAAATGTGTAAGGCATATTTGGGCAATACGGTTAAAAGTTAGTTTTTTTATTTTTTTGAGTCATATCACTTCTTTACTTTTTTGGATGTTTTTAAAAAAAAATTCAAAAAAATTAAAAAATCAACTTTTAACCTATTTTCCAAAACAGCAGTGATTTAGACCTCCTCAAACTTCAACCCCCACCACCCCCATACACACGTGACGGGTGGCAATTGGAGGGGGAGAAAAAAAAGAAAAAAAAAAAGAAAAAGAAAAAGAAAAAGTGACCAATCAAAAAAGAAAGAGGATTAAAAGGGAATGGAAAAAAAGGGGTCCTAATCTTTATTCTTTCCAAAATAAATCTAAATATTAAGGACAAGGCTTGTCTTTGCCAACCGGAGGTACTCTAAGACTTTCGTGAGCTCACCCTAGAGCTCATTTTGATAATTTGATTTTTTCATATTACAAGACATCTCGTTCAAATTATTTATAAAAAAAAATTAAATTAATCGAATAATTATAGATGTAATTAGATTATGGGGTGATTTGAGAAATTAATTAAAAGTTGACTTTTTGATTTTTTTGTCCTTTAGTGTGTAAAAAATGTGAGAGATAATATGACCCAAAATGGGTTAACAACTAAAAGCTAACTTTTTATTGGCTTCCCAAATTGCCCCTATATATTTATCTTAAAAATAATGAATTATCTATTAGCAAAATTACGCTTCTTATCATTTTATTTTGAGTAAATTACACCCATACCCCTCTATCTCTGAAATAACACTGACACCCATTTTATTCTTTTGAAGTATCACTGCCCTCCCCTGTCAATTAACAGAGTTAAGTGATGGGTTGAATTTACTATAACATCCTTCACACTCATCTATTTCTTTTTCATACTCTCTCTGTCTAAATTAACAACCCTCCATCAGCACCTCATCGATCCACTAGTAGCTACCTACCTCCTAGGGGTGAGCAGCAAATATACCGATCCGTCAAAATCGACCGAACCGAACCAATCTGCCGCATTTTGGATGGATGCGTGATGACGAGCGGACGGCTGCGGATTGATTTTCTCCAATCTGCCAATCTGGCAGACAGATGGCGGATTTGTGATTCCTGGCCGCAACCAAACCGCGAACACCCATAGTAATTTATAAAACTTTGTGTTTTCAGTTTGTTTAAATATTCTGTTTGTGTTTTCAATTTAAAAAGAGTTTAAATATTCTGTTGAAAAAAAATTTTCAACTTGAATATTTTTTTTGAATTGAAAAAAATAAACGTATTATTTATCTATATTTTTTTATTTTTAAATCTATCTCTAAAAATAATAAATAGAAAATATGATATATACTGGTTAGTTTTTATTTTCAAAAATAGATATAGATGTAACAATACAAAGACATACAATCTCTACTACTACTTTGTTCATGGTTTTGGTGATTTGAATTGTTTTTATATTTTAAGAACCACAGATTGTAATACTTAATGTAGATGAGACATGCTGTGATTGTAGTATGTGGATGAAGCATGCAATGATTGTGATATTCTAAAGTTTCAAACTTTTTTGCTTTGGATGAGGCATGCAGTGATTGTAATATTTTTTTAAGTCATTAATTGTAATACTTTTTTTTTTTTTTTTTTAGGAAGTGCACAAGTTGAATTATGTTGAAAATTTATAAAATTTTAAACCGCTAAACTGATTCGCATTCATCCGCCAAATCGCCAATCCGCTCAATCCACATCCGCCGGATTGGCGAACGAATGCGGATTGATTTTCTCCAATCCGCCAATCTGGAGGATGGATGGCGGATTGAAAGTTCTGTGGCCGCAACCGATCCGCGCCCACCCCTACCTCTATCCAATTCTCTTTGCGTCATGAAGTCCCAAACCCATCACCAATTAACTGAAACCTGAAAAAATATTAATATTGAGAGAGAGAAATATTAATATTGAGAGAGAGAGAGAGTGATTGAAAGACTAAACATAAACAAATTTATTTCTATCTCTTAAGCATTACAATGCTACTCCATTATATAGGAGGCTATGAGGCCACGAGGCCAAAAACACAAACCCACGAGGCCACTACATTTTATTATCACAAACCCACGAGGCCACTACATTTTATTATTATAATAATATTATTATAATAACTAACCACCACCGAAAGCATGAAATAAATAAATCAACCGAAAGCATATGGAATAAAGAAAAAGCACGTGGCTTGATTTTCAACACTCCAAATTTCAATACAATGGTGATGTCCATCATTATTTACATGCAATTATAATTAAACTCAATGAAGATATGAAATTTATTGAATTGTGTTATATTTGACATGTGAGATTCATCCTCTATGTGTTTCTTTACTATTGGTTGGTGATATCATAAGTCAATGATGACGTAGTATGACTATTATATTGAATTTTTACTGAAATTTTGTATAAAAAATACTTTATCATTATATAATTTATTTTAAAACTTATATCCATGATTTTTTTATATTGTTCATGATATACTAGTTACAAATAATATATATATATATATATCTTTCTTGAAGTAAATCGTAAAAATTTATGTGAAATATTTTTGTAAAATTTTTTAATATTGTGATTAATAAATGTCCCCTCTAATTTAATTTCTTCACTCCGCCACTGCTTGTGATGCTTTGTTCGGTACAGTAGAGAATTTATTGTTGGTTTGTATTTATGGCTGCTGTAAGAGTGCATTGATGAATGGATTTGTTTTCCAGATTATACATGTATATATATAAAGAGTTTTCCTTTGTTTTAACCATATTGGATCTTCAATTCTAGCCTAGTAGCCATTGATATGTAGAAAATTGAACCAATCCCTGGTTTGATCATCCACCAATGGTGGGTCACTTTGTTATTGCACAATGGTAGATATATTTGGTAAAATAAAATATGGGTCCTGCAATGGGGGTTGAGTGGTGGTTGTGCTTAAAGGGTAAAATAGGTACTTCCACTTAGAAAAAATATTATTTGATGACATTAACAATTTCTCTTAGTCAACAAACAGTTGACTAACAAATGGGTGAGATTGATAGCTAAGAATCCATAGTGGGTGAGTGCAGTGGTATTTCAAAAAATAAAAGGGGTGTTAATGTTATTTCAGAGATATAGAGGGGTTGTGGGTGTAATTCACCCTTTTCTTTATAACAAATGTGATTAAAAAATGCTTAGATATCTCAAAAAATTTATCAAAAATTCTACCAAAAGCCTCACTTGAGTGTGAGACTCATATTGTGTAGGTCCCTACATCCATGTGAGATATTTGGTAAATTTTTTAGAATCTCTAACATTACTCAATGTGATTTGATTATGTAACTATGATGATCCAATCAATTTAATTTTTTGTGAACGGTGAGTTTAATGAGTTTTGTAAAATGAATAATTTGAATAATTGAAATAGAGCATGTGGTGAGTTTAGGAAACTCAACAAAGCCAACTAGATATAAGCCAACTAAATTAGCCAATAAATGATTCGTTTGGGATGTGGGTTGGTTTTTTAATTTTTTCTGAGGCTAAAAAGTCTCGTTTATAATGATTTTTTAGACTTTTTTGATTTTTGTGAGAGAAAAAATATAATGATTATAGGTTGCGTTTTGTCTTATTGAGCTAAAAAATTTAATTTTTTTTCCTGTGACTATTTTAGCCAAAAAGCCTGGGGCTTTTTCTTCCCAAACGAGCTTAAAGATAAAACATATTAATTTAGTTAATAAGATAAAGTATCATATCTAAACTATAATCATTTCACTTTTTCTTCCACGATTATCAAATTAATTAAAAAAAAAATCAAAATTTATCCCAAACATAATTTTTTTAGTCAAATTAAAATAATTAAAAAATAAAACTAAATTAGCTCATCTAAAATGTGGGCTAAATATAAGTAACCTTAAACTAACTAGTTTACATGAAAGGACATGAAGGGCAATTTAGCAAGGCAACTGGGGTAGGGGTGAGTAGTAGTGCCATAAAAAATGGTGGGGTTGTTTTGGTTTTGTCAACGCTTGCGCAAGGAGTGGGAGAAAAGGAGAAGATATTGTGGTGATTTTGGGATTCATTATTTTGTTTTTGTTTTTGTATTGTTGGAGGAGTGGAGGCTTTGTGGGGAAGGCTTTTTGTATAGGGGAAGGGAAGGTGAGAGAATAGTTGAACAAAGGTGGAACTTGATTAGAGAAACATTATTCCAGATAGGGAAGAAAATTGTGTTTAGGCAATGTATAGGGAAGGTGAGAGAATAGTTATACAAAGGTGGAACTTGATTAGAGAGACATTTTAGACAGGGAAGAAAATTGTGTCTAGGCAATGTATTCACACACAAAAACATTCTTTTCTTTCAAAATATTTTTGGGAGAATTTAATTTTTTTTGATAGTACAATTATTAAACTTTAAAAATAATGTTAATAAATTTAAAAGAATGGCAAAATAGAAAATTTATATTATTTTAGTTTTTTATTTTTGAAAAAGGACTAATATTTTGGATAATGAAAAATAAAATAAGGAACTAATATTTTGAAACAGAAGGAATATTTTTTATTTTTATTCTTTGAGGAAAGGTAAACTGCATTAGCAAACAACCTATTACATAAGAATATCGTTTCCTACCCTAATACATGCACCAGAGTTTAATAAATAAGAAACTTAATAGCATGTAAAACAGCTGATTGACTGATAATTAAAGAAAATATGAGATTGAGTTACTTTAAATATTTTAATAAATTACAATCTCATTAGTTTTAAAAAATAGATTTAATTTTTGAATTAAAATAACACTACTCTAAAGAAGTGAATTTGTCTTCCTATGATATAGATTGAATCATCCAATTGGACAATTTGTGAGTTTCACGTCATTTATTTTGATGATGAGTTCATTTTTTATTTAATTTTAGATATAAGTTAAATTTTATAATAAATTAAAAAAATTAAAATATAAAAAGCTAAAATGAAAAAAATAATCAAATATGCAAAAAGTAAAATATAATTTATTTTAAAAATAATATATATTCTTTAAAATAAATTACTTAAAATATAACATTTTAATACGGTAAGTTGGTAACATGTTAAATACAGGAGGAATCACTCATAGTGGCAGTGAAAAAAATAATTTACAAAACTATGATAAATACTAATAATTATAATTATAATTTTTTTAATAATATGTAATAATTTTTAAAAATTATTCCTAAAGGGTAATATCCCTTAAATATTATTAACACAATTCAACTAAGACGCACTAGTTCTACTGCATTAAAAATCAGTACAAGTGACAAGACTAAAGAGATGAGGAGAGTCAGAAACTAAAAATAAGCAAACAACATAAAGCTCTATTTTCAAGAAGCATATAATTGCCAAAAAAAAATTACACCTTTGCCTTGTCAAATTTGACAATTGATCTGTGGTCTCCTTTTTTTTATTTATTTTTTTATTTTTAACTCCCAAACTTTCATTAAAGAGGCAAATGGGATACATATGAAGAAAGAACAGAATTTAAAGAATTTGTGAACAAAGGTAAAGAATTTATGAACAATTGATCTGTGGTCTCTTGCACCATCATCAATTGTATCCAATTCCAGGTTTGAGTTGAATTTAGGCCTCGTTGGAAAAAGCTACATACCTAAAAATTTGGACCATAATTTCATCTAGAGGCAAAATATGTGATTGGAATTTACCTATTATGTATCGTGGAATTTATGTTTTAAATAAATCAAAAATGTTTCGTGCCTCCTTTTCCCCCCATTCCCTTTGACCTCCTCTCTTTCATTGGTTACATTTTTTTTTTTTCCTATTCCTCCAATCACCACCCGCCACGTGTCTGTGGGGGTTGTGGGGGTGCTAATTAGAGGGGGTCTCTATCATGACTCTAAATAAATTTAGATATAATAAAGATGAAAATTAGATTTATAATAGTTAAGTAGTTACATTTCTAGGGTAAGTTTTTAAATCACAATTGCCATGCTCAATGACATGAGATTTTAAGTTGTAAGTTTCTAAATCACATATCATATGTCACATCCAAAATTTCAAACTCAATTCAAAACTCATAACCAGACAAATTTTTCACACTCAAATCATAATTCCAAAACTCACAAACTCAAAATACAACTCTATTATCAAATCATAATTCTAAAACTCTACTAAACGCTAACTTAGTCTTTTTCGGGTACTCATCACCTTATTTAGACAACATATAAAAAATTAAATATTTTAAAATGCATTCATAGTTTAAATTTTTATTTATTTTTTTTCTAATTGAAATGATTTAGTTTTTTTTTTTTGAATAAATTATACATACCTCCCCTGAGATTTTTGACAAATACAGAAACCTCTTCTATGATTTGAATAATTACAAAAACCTCTCATACTTTAACTGACATTATCAAAATTTCCTCATATTTGAACCTCTGTTACCACAAATAACAGAACCTACATTTGTCATTACCAATAAACCCAAAAATACTAATAATGCCCTCAGGATTGTTTATCTCAGGTATATATTCCAAGCACAACACAAAGCTTCACAGTACACAATTCAAAAATTACAAGCCAAGAGAAAAACCAAAAAGGCAGCCAGAAGTGAAAGGAAAAAAGCACAAGTCAGAACTCCACAACCAAGCACAACACATGTACGCTACCATTCACTTTAAGTATTTTTTTTAAAAAAAAAATTGATATTAAGGGGTTATTTGGGATGTCCTAAATAAGTGCACTTTTTGACTTTTTAGACTAAAAAAAAAAAGTAGAGGAAAAAAAGATGATGGTTTGGGATAACTGTTTGACTTTTTACGAAAAAATATGTATTAAAATATTTTATAAAATTATAAAATTACGAAATTACCCTCGCTGACACAAGCAGCAATATTGCGCTGCACAGTTTTTGTCTCTTTTCAATTTATTTTTTTTATTTTTTATTTTTTTTTATGGGAATGTGTGGCTACAAGTGTGCCACGTTTTCAATTGACTTGGGATGTGTGGCTGCACAGTTTTGTGCAGCACTGTTTTGTTTTTTTTATTTTTTCAATTGACAGATTTCCCGCCAAAAAAGAGGTAAATAGTATGAACTTTTTTGCTTTTTTAGTGACTTTTTGAATTTTTTTTGATAATGCCAAACCAACCCTAAGTACAACCAACCATTCTCATAAATAAAATAAAATCAAAACCAAGTCCAACACAAATGAAGCACAACCACAATCCAACCACAGTCCACAAATAAAGTACAACCACAGTCCAAAATTGCTTACAAATAATGCAATATATGTTCTGAGAATGCCTTATAACTTTCACATTTCATGAAATATAAGATCATATGGATATGTCATCCTCAAGCAATGGAGGATGGGTGATGAAGATAGGAGTCAGATCTACTATTGTATGAGCAAAACAGTAATTAAAGTTACTGAATCAGAGAAAAATAGAGGCAAATTGTATTATTTATGCTCACATGAGAAATGCTTTTTTTGCGACTGATACACACTAGTAAACTCATCTGTTGGAGGAAAAATGATGATGGAAGACACTCAAGCTACTGTTAATAGGCACACTTTACCCTATGAAGAATATACTATTACGATGAATTTAATGAACCAAATAGGGGCTATGCAACAAGGATGCAAGTACTTGAAGCAAAATGGGGTTTATGAAGATTGTAATGATCATGAATGTTGTCTTATATTTGATTTCCGTAATAGTTGCTCTAAAAATGTAAAGGGAATTAGTAGGAGTTTGAAGCTTTTGTAATGTTTTGTAGGAATGTTTTGTAATAGACCTTATGTAATCATCAATATGTCAATATGATGTAGCTATTTAACTATTATGTAAACACCATGAAGTATCATGTCTATTCAATTACATCATTCCACTAAATTCTCAAAATATAAATGTAAACACCAAGTGAATATACTTCATATCCACTATAAAAAAAAATAAAAGTGGATACATCATCTGAGACTATTTATTGCTATGCTTACTATTTTATGTCCACTATAAAAATACAAAAAGTGGAACATGATCTGAGACTAACTGTGCACTACAACAATATGTGTTATATACCTTAAACTTATGATAAGAACTTGTACCAAAAACATCATCATCTTAGCTAAGTCACTTGCAAGAAACAACGAAAAAAAAAAAAAAAAAAAACACATTGTTAGATTCATGCAATGTAAAAAAATAAGAAAAAAAAAAAATTGTAACTTCATAACTAACCAACCAACTAACTAACATGATCTTGTATAGCCTGTGTTACACACTGAGTAGGCATTAGAGGTCCCCCTTGGAATATCCTAAATGCAAATCAAAGTAAGATAATAAATATGCATATTACTATCATAAATGGATAGCAAAATAACCAAAATAAGGTAATAGAAAGATTAAACAAGTAAGAAAAACTTACATCTGCATGTTTGGCCTTGGCCTTGCCCTTGCCTCTTCCAATTGAACTTCATTTCCCACTTGTTGCAGTGTTTTCTCTAGTTGAATGTCTCCTCCCAGTTGAAGTGTCCCTCCCATTTAAAGTGCCTCTCACAGAACCTCTTCCCTATCCACAGTTATGTCATTGCCCCTACCACCGCTTGTGTCACTGCCCTTACTAGCACATATGCCACTGCCACTAGCTTCATCCCTTACTGGACCTCTTTGGCAGGTTCTCTTATTATGTCCAAATTGCATGCACCATTACATCTCAATGTACTAGGCTTTTTACTTTGACTTGTTCCAGCTAGAGGCTCATGAGCAACCCTCTTCCTAACATTCCTTGGCCTTCCTAGCAATCTTTTTAGAAGTGGCGGTTATAAAGGGTCCCTAGATGTAAGTGTCCACATGGTATGGTCTAAGATGGGATGTATTATCCCACAATTGGCTCTCAAGTAAGTTTGCTTAGAGTAGTATGTGTGGATAAAATCTTCTAAGGTCAATCTACTATGACAAATTGCAGCCACAACATGTTTGCATAAGTCATCATGCCAAGATGGACAATGTGATTCACCCTCTTAATATCCTTGACCTCATACTCATGACCTCCAACATACTCTGCTCTGCAATATCTTAACCATTTTCGTGTGACCTCAAACTGTTTCTTAATGTTCAAAGTGACATTAGACTTCCATTATAGAGCCTTCTGATATCTTATCTGAAACTTACCCATCAACTCGCACCTTATGTTTTCCAACATGGTTAGAATTGACTGACATCTCATATTTCCCAACTAATTATTGAAGGACTCTGTCATGTTATTTGTGATGTGATCACACCTTATTCTACAATCAAATGTATGCCTAGACCTTTCTACAACTGGAACTTTTTGCAACCATATGAAAGCATAATTTGATATTTCCTTGATGGCTTGCATAGTTTGATCATACTCCCTTTGATTGTATGCCCTTGCAGCCTTCCAAAATTGCTTCCTCAGTATCAATCTAGGAAATTTGGCCCTGAAATTTTTGAATGAGTGCATGTAACATCTTTTATGAGTAGCCTCTAGTATAATGTCACTCACAATCTTGTCAAGGCCCTCTACACACAAACAATGAAACATTAGTAAGCTTTAAAAGTATAAAAATAGAGGATAATGCATTATGTAAGTAAATTAGTTGTTAAATATGTAAGTAAATTACCTTGGTTGATCAAACATGATGGTCGATGGCTTAGAAGGCAGTGCATCCTCTATGATTGTTCTCAAGTTCTCCAAAAAGAAAGTCCAACTGTTCTTACATTCATCCTCCATTACTGTCAATGCCAATGAAAACAAACCATTATTTCCATCTAAGACAACTACTGAAATTAACACTCCACCATAAGGACCCTTCAAGTGACAACTATCCACCTCTATGAAGAACTTACGTCCACCAATAAACCCTTTTTTCATTGCCTCAAATGATACGAAGATCCTTTGGAACAATGGATGCTGAGGAATAGGGTCTGGTTTTTCTCCATCTTTTGAGACTGGGTTAAGATGTAGGTCATAATTTATGACAGCTAAGCTACCAGGGTTTGTTTTATTAATTTCCTCAGCATATGTTGGTAGCAACACATACTAGCTCCTATGATCACCTTTCAGCTCCTCTTTGCACCTCTTTTTAGCTCTATACAATTGCATTCTTGAAGCCTCAATTCCAAACAGTTTGTTAAGCTTTACTTGCATAGTATCCAACCTCATGTGTGGATTATTCTTAAAACTATTAACTAATTTCTTGGGAATCCAAGTTGATGTTGCTTCACTATTTTGGTTTATCCTGCTACATGTGTGGTTAGGTACCAAAGTTTTGATCTTGTAAATGATCTCATTTGGAAGAGGAGATACATAAATCCTCTAAGGGCATCCCTCAGCAACACAATAGTCTGTCACTCTAGCTTTCTTATTTTTGTCCCTCACTATCTTGAAACCAGTCTGCACTGTATAGTCCCTTAATGTAGCTCTGAACCTATGCACAGCTAGGAAAACATTCCATTTTCTAATACGACTTCTCATTCTTGATTGAAATATGGCTCTTTTCCACTGTAGGTACTATCAAATTGGTTGCCTGGATGTGACATCTCTTCATCATCCATCCAGTTTACTTCATTATTAAATTCACCATCACTGCTAGAATATCTTATTTCATCATCACCAGATTGGTAATCACTAAGTACATCATCATCATCTTCATTTGACTTCTCGTTATCATTCAAACTCTCAGTGCTATCTGATTCGTGTTCATCATCAACAGTTGCATTCTAATCCCTAACCTCATCACTAAACCCATAGACATAGTCCTTACGGTATTCTTTATCTACATCTACAATATTGTAACGGCCCCAAAATGCATGCCACAATTATCCTTAATTAATTATGCGGTAATATGAATTAATTGGAGAATATCTGTTTGAATTGAAAAAATATCTGTTGAGGCTACAACTTCGGGACTGAAATTGGCGACCATAATGGGTTTAGAAAATGAAATTGAGCACATAGATATGTTATTGGGAATTTTTTGAGTCATTTGGGAAGTTTAATTGAAAACTGATTTCGTCTGATTCGCTAAGCCATGTTTGGCTCAACCTTTAGACAATTATATATAGATATAGATATGTGCCCTTGTTTGACTCAACACAAAAAGAAGAAAAAAAATCTAAGAGAGAGAGAGAGTGTGTGTTCTAGAGACTAAGAGAAGAAAAGAAGAGGAATAAGAAGATCAAAGAAGGATTAAAGCCAAATCTCTACCAACTTAAGCATCTAAGGTGAGAATCCATCCCTAATTTCTTGAAGCTAAGTAGAATTAAAGAGTTGAGTAGTGTGAGTTATTGTTTGGAACTCACTTGAGTTGAAAGAGAGGGCTTGTAATATCCATGACATTTTTTTTCATGTTTGTACATCATGTTTTCTTGTATGATTGTCATATTTGGGGAGGAAACTCCATGGATTTTGAGTTTATGTGCATGTATATTGATTTTCCATATCAATTCAAGGTTTGATCCCTTACATGAAACATTGAGTTTTGATTGGAAGTTACGATTTATGTTTCAAGTGGAAGATGTTTAATTCAAGTTGTTTGCATGAGTTTTGGGCCTTGATTTTCATGAATTTGAAGTTGATTTTGCAAAAGAAGAAGTTCCTTTTTAAAGCAGATTTTCGGATTGGTTTTTCACCCAGACCGCTCGAGCGGCCAACCTTGATTTGGCCAAAGTGGTATTCTGCAGTTCCACCACTCGTGCGGCCAAGCCCACCGCACGAGCAGCCAGGGCACCGCACATGCAGCTAAGGCCATCGCACGTGCGTCCAAGCAGGGCAGGTTTTTCGGTTTTGTTTCTTTTTCGTTTTCTGACTTCCGGGCCTTCATTTACATGATTTTCACATGTCATATATACCCATATGCATCTCATGAGCATGGAAATAATTGAATGCTCAAGTAACAGATAATTGAATGAGGTTAAGAACCAATTGCACGACTCAGATATGTACTGAGGAATTGTGCTATGAATGTTTGTATTCGTAGGTCAAGACTTGAAGACCGTGCAACCGGTTTTGGAAGCCCACTGTAAGTAACATTTTTGTAAAGATATGTTGATATAAATTATGTTTTAATTGTTATCGATAAGCTATGTTTTCTTGAAATATAATCTTGATTATGTGAACAAATATCCTATTTGCGAATTTAATATGGCATCCATTGATAGTCCCAAGTCATGGGGGACGGCACATTAGTGCGGGTTCATGACATACATGTGATACAAGATCTTGTTAGCTACTTTATTGTGGTGATATGTGTTTAATCGGTATCCAGAACCGATTACTCTAGTCGGAAAACGATATGTGTTATGTCCTGTGAGATGTACCATTATGTTATATTTTGATATGAGATTGATATGTATGATTGTGACATGATTTGTTTACGGATATGTTATATGTGGAATTTGTTCACTAACTCCTTTACTTTAATATTATTTACTAGGGTTTAACTCACTGTTTTTATATATATTTATAGGTGAGCGTTCTAGAGGGTAAGTGTAGAAGGGTTTTTACCGAGCCACTAATTTGAAGCCTAACAAGTGTTTTGGGTGCCTCCAAGCTGGGGCTAGGCTTGGAAGGCCGATAGCAAGCTTTTGATTTTGTTGTACACTTTTGACCCGTATATATATTTTGTATAAGATATTTTGGTTATACGTTATGTAATGTAAGTGGGTAAATTAACGTTTTTGCATGTAAATATTTGTTCATATAGATGCACAGCTCATTGGACTATTGGTGTTTTTGTCTTTTGCTTCCACAAGCCCCAATTATTTTTATTGTACGGGAAGGCCTTTGGTAATCCAAGGATTACTGGCCGGTTATGATGCCAAACTTTTAGAGGTGGGTTTGGGTCATGACAAGTATATACTCCATCACCTCCACCATTTCCATCTCCAATATCATTTTTATCTCCACTATCTTTCATTTTCATAGAATATGCAATATCTACATATAAGTTAATTGTTTTACTCCTACCTTGCACATAAAACATATCCAACACATCAAGATCATTTTCTATTAATCTCTTATGCTCAATACTAGGCATATCACAATGCAATGTGATAACTATTACTTCACTACGATCAATGTGAGAGAGGACTATTGTAGTCACATCCTTCAAGGTATCAATATAGCAATATATATTTGGATTCACATCATATACTCTGCCCACTTTGCCTTTATAGTTGATGATTAAATTAAAATAAGGGAATGCAACCATACTGTGATCATAATGAGTAACAATTAATTACAAAAATACAATTCCATTCAACAATCACTCATCTAAATGTAACAAATTTTAACTAATTTCAGGTAAAATCTAAAAAAATTCATAAGTAGAATAAATAAATAAATAAATAAATAAAAAAGAATAAATCCCCAAATTCATAACAAACGTAAATAAAAGCTTATGTAATCATAATTGCATTTAATTTTTTTTTTCTCTAAATCAATATTTCTAAGAAATAATGAAGAAAATTATTTCTGACAGTAAATTAACAAAATCTCAAATTTTACAACTAAAATTTGAGATACAATCATAATTTCATAAGGAAAATAATAATAATAATAATAAAATCCCTAAATCAGTATTTCTAAGAAAAATAAGAACAAAACTAGTTCTTATAGAAAATTAACAAACCCCCCCAAATTTAGCAAATAAACCAAACCCATTCAATCATAATTTCATAATAAAAAGAAGAAAAAAAAAACCCTAAAATCAAAAATCATAAGAAAAAGAAGAGAGAAAAAAAAAAAAACCCTATATCAATATTTCTAACACAAAATCAACAAAAGCCCTAAATCTAACAAAAGCCCTAAATTACATTATTATTACACCAATATTTATCAAATCCCTATTTTCTAGTGACAAATTTTGCAAAAAACATAAAAGCCCTAAATGTATGAAACCCTTTTCATATACATCTCATCAATCAAACCCATACAATTAGAAATTCTGTATAAAAAGAAGAAGAAAAAACATAATTGTAAACCCTATTCGAAGTATAAAAGGTTTGAAATCTTATCTGGAAGCCCTAAAAGTAACTTCTCACCGATCAATCTCTTTCACATTTCACACTGGCAACAATGATTGAACCAAAATCTTAAGCTTTTTCATCGTTTCTTCTCACTGATCGGTCTTTTTCAAAGATTTCGTCTCTCTCTTTCTCTCTCTCTCTCTCTCTCTTCTCTTACAAATTCGATCGTTAATCAGAATAGGGAGTGAATTAGGGATTTAGACTATAAAGAGTATTATCGTCTTTTTGTGCTCAAAAGCAAAGATAATAAAGTCATTTACCATATGCAAGTAATGTCATTTGTGCCAATCTGAAGGAATGGAATAATCTTGACAATGTCAGTTAAAGTATGAGAGATTTGTGTAATTATTCAAACTACATGGGAGGTTCCTATATTTGTTAAATACTTTAGAGGAGATGAGTATAATTTACCTTTTTTTTTTTTAATTTTTATTTTTATGAACTAAAATAATTTAACTTGTTTGATAACAAGTAGATCATGATGAGTTTAAAATGAGTCAGACTTTCATTGGCAAAATGGTTTGAATTAATTTATTTTATTAGAAGATAAAATACATTAAAAAATTAATAAAATAAAATGTTACATTCAAATTATAATTATTTCACCTTTATTTTTTATAAAATTATAAAAATAGTTAAAAGTTCATCTTAAACGAAACTTTTTTAGTTAAATTAAAATAAATAAAAAAATTAAAAAGTCAAGTTAAAATAATTCTTCCCAAATAAAAACTCAACCTTGAGTTGAGTGGACTTTGAGTTGATTGATTTGCCTAATAATTCCTAAGAAAAATAATTTTTTACAAGCCAAAATTTAAGCGAATACAGATTGACGTGATGGACTTTAGATTTGACCCAACTTGTTGGAGATATGCTTCTTCAATTTGACCCAACGCCCATTTCCCAGCCCATAGGGCCCAATGAGAATGAGAAAAATTAGGATTCATTTGTAACTTGGGTTGATTTTTTAGTTTTTTAATTTTTTTTAATTATTTTAGTTTGGAATTAAAAAGTTTTATTTGTGATAGATTTTTTGATTTTTTTGACTTTTGTAAGAGAAAAAATGAAATGATTATGGTTTAGATGTGATATTTTGTCTTATTGAACTAAAAAGTCTATTTTATCTTTTTGTGACTATTTTAGCCAAAAAGCCCTCGTTTAGCTTATGCCAAACAAATGCTAAATTATAATGTTTGGTTCTAATTTTGGAATTCAATTTTTTAAAAATTTAATTTTATATTTTTTGTATTTTTAATGAATTTTTTTAATAATTTAAGTAATTTTTTATTTTGTAGATACACTTAATATAAATATAATTAAAAAGTATAATATTTATAAAAAAATATTAAAAAAATTCATTAAATATAAAAAATATAAAAAAATATGAAAATTTAGTACATTTTATTTTTGTATTTTTGTTTAGTTATTAATTTTTTAAAATATTTATTTACAAATATTTTACTTTTTAGATGCATCTAAATTAGATA
Organism: Camellia sinensis; assembly: GCF_004153795.1. Lineage (NCBI taxonomy): Eukaryota > Viridiplantae > Streptophyta > Magnoliopsida > Ericales > Theaceae > Camellia > Camellia sinensis. The sequence goes on along the minus strand of NW_021025487.1, from coordinate 3,474,140 downwards.
AACTTTAAAAATAAAAAATTTATTTAAAATATTAAAAAATTTATTAAAAGCTAAAAAATAAAAAACTAAGGGTGTGTTTGGGTTGTGTTTTGAGATAAATTTTCAAAAAAAAAAAAAAAATTTGAGGAGAGAGTTTAGAATTTTTTTTCGTTTGTTTGATTGTATATTTGGAAAATAGTTTTTGGAGTTTGGGATGATTTAATATTTTGTTGTAATTGAGTTGATATATGTGAGCGAAAAAATGATTGAGAAAGAGAAAGGAGAGATAAAAAGTGATTGATTGATATCTAGAAGAAAGAAAGTGATTTTGAATTATTTTTTTCAAAAAATTTGAACCAAACAAAATTTTAAAAAAAAATTTCAAAAATTATATCTTGACATGCAAATCAAATAAACCCTAAGTTTTAAAAAAATTAAGGGCTTGTTTGGTTTGTTTTTGGGAGAGTTGTTTTAGAAATTTTTTTCTAAAATTTTGTTTAGTTTGTGATTTTTCTCAAAAAATTTTCAAAATCACTTTTGCTCTCTTATACATTAATCAATCACTTTTTCTCTTTCTTCTCTTACTCTTAGCAGTCCTGCTGGGGACCCCCAGTGGGGGTGACCCCAGCAGCCCCACCTCCACGTGGGGGCCTGTGACTTGCAAATAAAACAAAAAAAAAAAAAATTTGATCCAATCACAAAATAGTGGGGGTTGCTGGGGTCACCCCATTGGGGTTCCAACTCATTTTCCCACTCTTTGGAGGTGTTTGGGAAGGAAGTTTTGTGGTTTTTATTTTTTATTTTTTTTTCCACTAAAAGACAAATTGGTTACAAAACCAAAAAAAATTAATCTAAACAAAATATCACATCAAACCCCATATCATTTCACTTTTTCTCTCACAAACATCACATTCAACCACAAAAAAACCCAACTATCTTCTCAAACGCAAAATTTTTTTTCTTCAATAATATTCTACAACTAAAAAAACCTACAGAAAAAACTCATTTCCCAAACACCTACTTAATCACTTTTTCTTTCTCAAACACATTTATTTAATTACAACAAAAATATCAAACCATCCTAAACTCTAAAACTACTTTCAAAATATACAACCAAACAAATTAAAAAAATTTCTAAACTCTCTCCCTAATTTTTTTTTTAAAATCACTCTCTCAAAAACAAACCAAACACACTCTAAATTCTTGGAACCATCACTCTTACACCCTAAATTCTTGGAACCATTACTCTTACACTATACCGGAGGAAGAAGAAAAAATGAGAAAAAAAAATAAAAATTAAAATAATGTTCAGAATCTTAACGTTATGTGTGGTTAGCGGATTTGAAGAGGAATTTGAAAAAGAAGAAGGGAAAGATATGTAAAATTAAGTGAGATATAAGTATACTTTATTCACATTTCATATATATTTTTTATTTTTTTTTCAAATCTCTTTTCAAACTCCCCCAATCAAAGCATCATAAAACTTTTATAATATCACATATGAAATTTACATGGTATAAATTCTACGAACATATGAAATATTTGATAATTTTGGTAGAACTTCTGATCTCATCTCAAGCATTTTCCATATTGTAATTCACCTCACCCGTCTCTCTCTCTCTCTCTCTCTCTCTCTCTCTGCTTCGCTATGGTTTTGCCTCTGCGGTGCAGTCTCCAACTGAAGCTTCGCCATAGTAACACAACACACACACACACACACACACACACACACACACACACACACATACACACACTCTGTCTCTGTCTCTGTATGTATGTTTATATCTATATATATCTAGTATATGAAGACACACATCGGAATAGTGTATCTCTATTGGTTTCGATGTTGGAAGCCACTGATTTGATTTAATTGTCCATACTCGTTTTTTCTGTTGATGAGTATGGTGTTGGGATCTGGGATCCCGCCCAAGACCTTATAGAAATTATTCCATGCAGAAAAACACACCCACACTCAAGGAGACACAATATTTAACGTGGTTCGGCCTCAATGCCTACGTCCACGGGAGAGTAGCCGGTTATCACTATAACAATGGAGATATTACAGAAAGATTACAATAGAGGAGGAGCTCACACTCTCTTCACTTACCCACTCACCCGTGTCCCTCGCTCACACCGAGGGAGACGGTCTCTCCGCCTCACATATCTCACTCTCTGTGGCTTGCTCTGCTCTCTCTCACTGTTCTCTTCTCACCCATCTTCATTTATACACTTCAGAATGGTGGATGGAGGGGCTGGCCAGCACATGGCCAGCTTGTGCCAACTCCTTCTTCACATGGCTAAAGGTTGGCTTCCTAACATGGCCAACTCATGTGTGTTGGCTTCACCCCTCACATGGGGTGATGATATCCTACAAATCACCCCCTCAACCCATGTGAGGTGATCTACAACACACATTGCTGCTAATCTTGTCACGTCCAAACACAGTTTGCATCTTCTCACTAAGACGTTGCATCCCTTAAAAGCTAGAGATAATACACCAGAGATACAAGAGGAGGAGGGAATCCTACATCCTCAACTCAACTCACACCACTCTCTGATTTGGAGAGAACCGCTGCTCCTATCTCCTACAGATCTCTTCCACGCTTCCTGTCTTGGATGTCTTCAGCATAGTCTGCATCTCCTCACTGAGATGCTTGCACCCCCTGAAGCTAGAGATAATACACCAGAGATACAAGAGGAGGAGGGAATCCTACATCCTCAACTCAACTCACACCACTCTCTGATTTGGAGAGAACCGCTGCTCCTATCTCCTACAGATCTCTTCCACGCTTCCTGTCTCGGATGCCTTCACTGAGACTGCTTGAACTTGCGCAACCAAGATATCCGACACCCCCTGATTGGATGTCCTGCACCCCCTGCTCGGGATACCCTTGCATTACCGTGCAACTCCTTGCATGATGAACACGGGAGCAACTAGAAAACTTCAGAGTTTGACACATCAACATCCTCAATTTTCCTTGCTCGGAGCTTATTTCTGAACAACCAGCCTTTGCTTTCTGCACTTCAGAAAAGTATTGGCGATTGTGCAGGGCAATGTTGCCGATCGTGCCCATGTTGAGCTACTGGCGGTCGGGTTGAAGCTAGAGGGCGAACACCGCAAGGTAGTGTCGCTCGAGTTCCAGCTGGCTGGCGAGAAGAAGAAGCTAGGGGAAGCTCAAAATGGCTGCACGGTTGCCACCAAGCGGTTTGAAGAGGCAATGATCAATAATGAAGAAATGTGCGCCCAGCAGATACAAGAGAAGGATGAAGCGGACGTGAAGATTGCTGGGCTGCAAAAGGAGCTAGAGGACGAGCGTGCTAGGGTAATGGAGGAGAAGGCAAGGTTGTAGAAGGAGCTAGCCGAATACCTCAACAACCAGGAAAGTTCCCAGGAAAGACTGGTGGGGTCACAACCGGTCCCACTTAAGAACCAGTCTCCTTAGACAGTGTCTTTTTGACAGAACTTTCCTAGACCTTTGAGATAATCATGTCTGCAATCCTCTGATCGCCCCTGACCAATCATGATCTCCCTCGATCTGCCATTTGATCAAGCCTGATCTCTTCTAGTCTTCAATGATCTATCTCAATCTGTATTTGGTTGTCCAATCTGGTCAGAATCTGCCCATTCTAACCTCTTCGGTGAATCCGCAGCATTCCATAATATCCGGCAGCCTTCCTTCGAGTATTGAAGATGGCAAACACCCATGTTTTGACAATCTTTCCAAACCGTTCAGAATTTCACTATTCTGACCTCGCGGTTGCGTCCGGAGCGGTCCGTTTAGTTAGAACCAATCTTTGCTGCATTTTCGGGGACCTCACTGACAACTATCCCCGAAAGCTGGGCCACACCACAATTTTTTGAAAATTCTGGGCCAAATTGCAATTTTCAGAAGTTTAGGGAATATTCCGTGTACCAACAGAATATTCCGTCCACTGCCCCTGATGCCGTTCGTCTCTTTAATCTGCCTTCTTTTTACAGAAACTCCGTCTCCAGAATCTGACCGTACGGATGTGTCCGGAATACTCCAAATAATCGGAAATCATTATTGGATCACCAAAAACGGACTCCAAATGGCTTAGAACTAGCCAAAACATTTTGTACGCCTCAGATTTGAGGCTGCACCGTAGCTGCGAAGCACTGGATCCTTCTTCCTGCGGCTACACCCTTGCCGCGTAGCACTGGATCCTTCCCTGCCTCTGGTTGACTGGTCAACACCACTGCTGACGTGGTAGACACGTGGCACACCTGTGCTGACGTGGCAATGCTCTATGGACACGTGTCGATGACGTGGCTGGTCACGTGGCGGTGACCTGGTTGATAATGTGGCAACCACGTGGCAACTCTCGCTGACGTGTCGCCACGTGTTGACGACGTGGCATGCTGACGCGGCATGCGCGTGTCTTACACGCGCCTTCCCCCACTCGTCTTCTTCCTTCAGCCACGCGTGGGGCGCGTGCGTGAGACTGGGCCGACGCGTCGACTCTCTTCACGGCGCGTGGTGGCGCGTGCAGCGACTGGGCCTCACGCGTCTTCTTCAGGAGGCGCGTGAGGGCGCGTGGGGACTCCTCTGGGTGTCTGCTTTATATGGTTGGACTCCTCTTCTCGAGCCCTTGCTCCTGGCATACTCAAAACTTGATTTCGAGCAACTTGATTTCCGGGCAGTTTCAAACAACACGCTGTTTTTGTTCCGAAACGCCACCAACGAGGCTCTGATACCAATTGTTGGGATCTGGGATCCCGCGCAAGACCTTATAGAAATTATTCCATGCAGAAAAACACACCCACACTCAAGGAGACACAATATTTAACGTGGTTCGGCCTCAATGCCTACGTCCACGGGAGAGTAGCCGGTTATCACTATAACAATGGAGATATTACAGAAAGATTACAATAGAGAAGGAGCTCACACTCTCCTCACTCACCCACTCACCCGTCTCCCTCGCTCACACCGAGGGAGACGGTCTCTCCGCCTCACATATCTCACTCTCTGTGGCTTGCTCTGCTCTCACTCTCTCTACATGTTCTCCTCACACCCATTTTCATTTATACACTTCAGAAGAGGTGGATGGAGGGGCTGGCCAGCACATGGCCAGCTTGTGCCAACTCCTTCTTCACATGGCTAAAGGTTGGCTTCCTAACATGGCCAACTCATGTGTGTTGGCTTCACCCCTCACATGGGGTGATGATATCCCACATATGGTTTTTCTGGATTGCTTCTGAATAATTTTAATGCTAATATGTTGACTATTTGTGTGATTTCCCAATCAATATTGATGCTTATTGGTATAGTTCAATTCAATGCTTAGTTTATTTGGAAAAGGCACCTGAAGCATGGGGACACTCAATTGTCTGAGGTTGAACCATGGTAAAGTTCTTTCTGTATCAATATACATAGAAACATAGACTTTTGTTCATAAATATCTAAGTGATTACTGAACTCTAATAAATAAATTGGTAAAACTGGAAGCATGGAATTGGAACAATACTAATGCTGTGTTTGGTTAGGGAGTTTGGAAAAAGAAAGGGAAAAAATGTGTGAAACTAGATGAAATGTAAGTATATTTTATTCACATTTCACATATATTTTTCCTTTTCCTTTTCCTTTCCCTTTCCCTTTCCAAGCTTCCCGTTTTACTAATTTATTTATCAGAGTTCAGTAATCACTTACATATTTACAAATATCAATTTCAAGAAAGACCCAATTGTAGTTATTGATTTTGCAACTTATGTAAGCTTAATGGCTTGAGGAGTAAGCTTCTATAGTTATGTCTTAATCGATATTGAAGTGCTTTCCCTAAAACTTGGTTTGGGTTGAGCATCACAATTTTCAGCATATTGTTTGCATTATTTTTCTAGAGAAAAATCAACTATATAGCTGGAGGAATCTCATGGTTCTTTCTTTTTTTCTTTGATTTTTATTATTTATGTTAAGTTAAATATGAAAGTAAAAATGTGGTAGTTATTTGGAAAGAAAGATCTGAAATTAGCTTTACCACCATAGTCCTGCCTTAGTGTAAGAATTTTCATTAAAAATAAGTCTTGTTGGGACATAAGTAGTTGAGACATAAGCCTTGTTGTTTAAAATGGATTATGTTTACCTTAGTCTGATCGTACCCATATCATACTTATTTTTAGGTCTTTTCTCACCCACACCCATGCTTTCTAGATGATAACCGCTCCACTCTCACTTTGAAGTAACTCAGTCCATCTTAAAATGTAATGCTTAATGAAACAGCATGTTTTTGACTTATTTAATCACATCAATAGCGGAAGATTTAACAATTGTTTCTATTTAAGATGAAGTGCTTTTTTCTCTGCACAAACAATTGTTTGATTTCCCCCATCGATACCAATATCTTCATTTTGTACTTTTACGGTTAGTTTAAAGTCACTTGTCAGTTGTCTGTATAATTTGATTCAGTAGATCAATAAATCTCAGCTATGTTGTGAGAAATTATATACATAATTTAATGGATTTACATTATTGTACAGTTAGTTATTGATTTCCCCTTGTTCTGTTTCATGGTTGCCTTGCACTTGAACAAGTGTGGTTTTGGTTAAGATTGATTTTTGATATCAACGACTTCGTGTTGTGTTCTGTTGTTTCTTTAGGTACTTTTACAGCCAGATCCATTTCTCAATGAGCTTACTAGCATGTTTGAGCATAGCACAGAAAAAGGCTCTGTTTGGGTTACTCTTAAGCGCTGTAATTTTTTTTTCTTTGACATTTTTTTTGTTATTTTATCATTGCAGGACTTAGAAGGCTTTTTTGACTTTTGCTTTTGTGTTGTGTCTATAGCATCCATGAAGTCTAAGGTCAAGAGGAATAAGATGACAACGGCCGGTGAAGAAATTGAATATAGATGTCTTATTCGGGCAACTGATGGCAAAAAGACCATTTTGACTTTGGTAAGTAGTCTTAACAATCCATTTGTTACAGTTTGTTCACCGTATCTTAAAGCTTTTTATTGTCACATATTTGTGAGTTATGTTTGTGGAATTTCATAAAATAGGTGGTAAATTTTTGTTAGTGATGTTTTTAAGTGTTTAGCCTCATAACTGGATACATCTAAATGCTTATTTGTCTGGTTTGAAATAAAAGTATTATCAATTGTTGGTACCGGTCAAGACTGAGCAAAACAACTAGACATGCTGTTGAATTTTGAAAGAATACTTCGTTGGATGCTTATAGATGGGCTGTTATTAGCTGTACCTCTTATTTTTGTGTATTCGTTTTTAGCCAACATAAGTGTTCTTGGTTTTTCAGTGGTTTTTCGTTTTTGTTTTTTTGTCTTTTGTTTTTGGATTTTTGTTTTTTCTTGTTTGTGTGCGCTCTTTTTTCCAGTGCAATGGAATATAGTGTTCATAGCTTTTCTTTTTTCTGTGCTTGATAAAGATTTGTTGATGGTGTTGCCATGTTATTTCATTATGGAAGGCTTGTATTCATGGTTTTGTTTTGCAATAAAAGGTGGGGTCGAAGGATCACCAACGCTTTCAAGCTTCTTACGCAACTATTCTCAAGGCCCGGATGACTGCTTTGAAGAAGAGAGAGAGGAAGGACAAGAGAAAAGCTGCACCTGCAGATGCAAATAAGAAACAAAAGGCTTCAAAGAAGCAATCTACTGCTTCCTAGTCCTCAGTTCAAACTGTATCTCCTTGGTTTCTCATTTTTTCCCCACTCTCTTTTCTTTGATAGAATGCTAGGAATTACATTTCTTCTTTTTAAAATTTTTAATCGTTTCTACAAGGTAGCGTAGAGAGCTGTCACAGGGATTGGAGAGAATTGGGTTTTTCTTTAATTACCTTTCTTTTACATATGTGGTTCATATTGAATGCTAAAACTTGTGTCTGATTAAAATTGAAATGCGTTTTTGCAGCTGTTGTTCCCTTACCCAGTAATTGTAAAATAAAAAAAGAAGAAAGAAAGAAAAAAGAAAAAGAAAAAGAAAAAAAGACTTATATTTCATTGGAATGCTTCACTTCCTATGTGATTTCTCATGGGGCACGGTAAGTTTCACTATTCTCTTTAAATATGGTAGGTTTTACACATAATTTTTATTACATAATCATCTCCTTTAGGACATTTGTTCTTATTTTCTCAATTTCTTATGTTCTGTTTGCTTTGGTGAATGTATTGGAATTGAATGTATATTCAAAAAAATAATAAAAATATATTATAAATGAAATTATTATTTACTATTGATAAATAAATCATTATTTCATAGGGAAGTTTTATTTCAACCAATGTTATTCTAATGAGCCAAACACTACATTAATGTTCTTATTTTTAAAGTAGCTAGATCTCAAACTAGAAGTTTGCTCATTTTACAAGGGCTAACTAGGGCCTTCGCCCCAATTGTTGTGTAACATTATTTTGTGGTGGAAGTTGCAAGTTCAATTTTTATGAAGTGAAGTTTGAATTATTTGTGGTGTTTATTTTTATCCTATCATGGAGACATTTCAAAAACTTAAAAATTTCTAATTCAAAAAAGAGAAATTTCAACCCAAAATTGAGACATTTTATCCCAAAACATGAGAAATTTCATTCCAAAATTAAAAAATTGAGATGAACTATGAAATTTCATCCAAAAATAACAATACAAAACAAGAGTGTTTTAGTTTCAGAAACTCTGTAGGTTTCAAAACTATAAAATAAAAAAAAAAAATTCTCAATTCTTAGAAGTTAAAATAAAAATTCAGTTAAAATATATATCTATCTATATTATTATAAAGTGAACACCTCTTATGGTGTCCTGAAGCTTTACTCTCCTCATGCCATGTGGCAGTATTTTTTATTTTTTTAAAAAAAATTAAACAAAGAGATGGGGAAGGCTTGAACTCATGACCATGGGTTTAAGTACGAGGACTGGTCATGAGTTTAAGTACGAGGACTCATACCACTTAAGCTAAGTATACATTATCTATCTGTATTTTTTATTTTAAAAAAAAAAGCTGAACAAAGAGATGGACAAGGCTTGAACCCATGACCATGGATTTAAGTACGAGGACTCATACCACTTAAGCTAAGTACACATTATAATATTAATTTCATTATTATTTTTTTTTATTCCTACTTATTTAAATTACACACACATCGTGTGTGCCACCCACTAATCTATATTAAGTGAGGTCTAAATTTGGTCTCCTGAATCTTCTACCACGCGTAAATTCAATAATAATAATAAAAAAACTTTTTCCCCACACCTATACACATGTTCTTCACGGTTGTTTAACTGCCATAATAGTTTCAAATTTTTAAAATCAAATTTACAAGTTTACTTTCAAATTTAAATAACAATATGTTACACACATAGTGGGTTCATCCTGTTATAATCCTAAACGCAAATCAATACCCCCTTTAATTAGGGGCAAAATGGCCCACAAAACAACTTTGGATTCCTCATTACTTTGAATTCTCATCTGTAAAATTTAAAATTGAAGAAAAATTCCAAACACACCCTACATAGTACCAAAACTATCTTTCACACAAAATACTACACCCACCAAAACGCACACCCCCTCCCAAAAATATCCTATTCACCTTGCAAACTTCTAGCTTATGTGTACTCTTTCGCACCAACGAGTGTAAGAGATTCATCTCCTCCCGAAAGCAAAGACGAGCTCCCAACGAGTTCTTTCTTATCGATGATCTCTCGCTGTCGATCTCACAATTGGATCTTATGGGACCAAACTTAGATTTGCTCCAAACTCTGTTCCACACTGATCTTTTGAACAAATGAAATTAATCTAGTTAGACCTTGCTAAATTACTGTGGCCCTGTTTGGTAGAGCTATAGGAAAGTGCTTATAGCTTATGCCTAAACAGCTTATAGCTTATAACTATGAACATAAGCTGATTTCTGACTTATAAATTAAGCATCTCCTGTCCCACTCAAAGAATAAGCTGATTTCTGACTTCTAAAAAGCTACAAGCTATAAGTTATAAGCTAAACCAAACACATCAAAATAGCTTAAATTAAACTGAAAGCTGAAAGCTGAAATAAGCAGCTTTTAAGCTGCACCAAACAGGCACTGTATCTAGTTAGGCCCTACAGTGCCATTTTTTTTTCCCTATACGTTTGGAAGTTCAGTACGAAAAAAACGTCGAACAGAAAAAACGTAGGGAGTTCATCATTATTATTTTTTTTTGCGTGTTTAAAAAAAACTCTTCATTACAAGGCCAACCTCTTTTGAGCGGTGAATCTCTTATGAACTAATATTGTGAAACTCCATTTGTCTCCCAATATTGGGTCACCAAGAAAAGTTTCACTCATCTCTTTGATCTATCAGGGGAGGTTTATGTAATTTATTGTTTAAAAATTATTTTAAGAATGAGTAAATTACAGTCTCTTCACTTATGGTTTGGAAAAAATATAATTAGTTTTATACTTTTGACATAGCCTCCGTTTGGGAAGTGGGTTGGCTTTTTGACTTTTTTGGCTATTTTAGTCTGGGCTTAAAAGCTTGGTTTGGGAAGGACTTTTTGACTTTTTGACTTTTTTGAGTTTTTTTGTGAGAGAAGAATGCAATGATTATGGGTTGGATGTGATGTTTTGTTTGTTATGGCTAAAATAGCCTATTTTGTTTTTTGTGGCTAAAATAGCCAAAAAAACCTGCAAACCTACTTGCCAAACACAGGTATAATCTATCTTTTTATGTTTTTTTCATCACATCACTTCTCTACTTTTCTTTACATTTTTTCATAAAAAAATAAAAAATACATAAAATAACATATTCTTAAATGAGGCATAAGTAAATTACAAATGCAATCTGTGAGCTTCTATTACAAATACAAATTACAAATTTTTTTTTCTCTTGAGTTTTGAAAATTTCATGACAATGTTCATTTGAATGTTTAAAGTTTGACTACAAAAAACAGCCATATCAATTTCAAAAGAAAAGTTGTTCAAAAAAAATTTCAAAAGAAAAGCAATCACCCAAAAATAAAATAAAAAATAAAAAAAATCACAGCTCATACACATTAAACTGATGGGTCCTTTTACTGAACAGAAAGGAATAACAGCTTGACTTATCTGCTCTAGCCTGTTGTGGTTTTTTAAGACTCTGAACCCCTAATTCCCACTCATGTGCTCTCTTAAAATAATATTCACCACTTGAACACAACTCTAACACGGCCTATTATTATTATTCTCTCATTCTACTATATTATAATATGACATATCACCCATTCAACACTGCAGTCTGCATCTCTTTATTTTATTTTTTTTTTATTTTGATTCCAAAATGCTCCACCCCCTAAGAGAGATAAGTATTATTTTTTTATAGCCCCGCACCAGCACTCACTTCTCTCCTCTTTTTTTTTTTTAAACACTTTCCCACCGAAAGTGAGCATGACCCTTTCAAATAATTTTCCACTACATTTTTACTTTATTTTATTTTATCTTATTTTATTTTATTTGGGTCTTTACAG
>NW_021025487.1:3272162-3462680 GCF_004153795.1 Camellia sinensis | reverse complement strand
TAAGAGTCCACTCCTCCCCAAACCCCTCCAACGAGTTCTTTCTTATCGATGATCTCTCGCCGTCGATCTCACAATTGGATCTTATGGGACCAAACTTAGATTTGCTCCAAACTCTGTTCCACACTGATCTTTTGAACAAATGAAATTAGAATAATGTTTGAGAGCCACAATTTGTGTGGCTCAAATGACTCAAAATTGCCAAAACGACGTCGTTTTGACATGTTTTGTGCTCAAAACGACGTCGTTTTGACAGTTTTGAGCCATTTGAGCCACAAAAATTGTGGCCCTCTACCATTGCCCATGAAATTAATCTAGTTAGACCTTGCTAAATTACTGTATCTAGTTTGGCCCTACATTGCCATTTTTTTTTTCCCTATACGTTTGGAAGTTCAGTACGGAAAAAACGTTGAACAAAAAAACGTAGGGAGCTCATCATTATTATTTTTTTTTGCGTGTTTAAAAAAAACTCTTCATTACAAGGCCAACCTCTTTGGAGCTGTGAATCTCTTATGAACTAATATTGTGATACTCCATTTGTCTCCCAATATTGGGTCACCAAGAAAAGTTTCACTCATCTCTTTGATATATCAGGGGAGGTTTATGTAATTTATTGTTTAAAAATTATTTTAAGAATGAGTAAATTACAGTCTCTTCACTTATGGTTTGGAAAAAATACAATTAGTTTTATACTTTTGACATAACTACACCAACAACCTTAAAGATTTTAATTTATATAATTATTAGATAATTTTTCATTAATAATTCGGTAGTCATATGAATGATAAAAATTATGTTGCCATATCTTACTTATTAAAATATATATATTTATCTTTGTTTATTTCAATGTTATTTAGTTTCAATCGATTTAGTGTTATTAAAAGAGATATTAGTATATAAAAGTGTGGGATCAATTTATTTAATTATTTTTAATTTAAAGGAGGTGAAAGTCACTTGAATGATTGTAATTATTTTTTAGGAAATTACACATCAGTGGGATTAGAAAAAATATTTAGGCCAAGTTTGGCAACACCAAAATAATCCATCTTTTTATCTTTTTTCCATCACATCACCTCTCTACTTTTTTGTACATCTTTTCGTAAAAAGACAAAAAATGCACTTATTTAGGTCATCCCAAACAACTCCTTACAAAACAATAAAAAAAATACTATGATTTTAACTATTAATATTTATCAGTTTTTTATAAATATTTTTTTCTAATTCCCACTCATGTGTAATTTTCCCATTATTTTTTCTCCAAGACTTAGAGTAGGAAGGCTCTATTTGCACCTCAAAAATTAGGTTAGACACCCCATTTTAATGAAATATTTTTGTTACTATTACATTTTCTATTTAAAATGACGAAAAAGTACTTGATATTGAAAAAAGTACAAATCAAAGTGTTTTGGACACCCTATTTATAATTAGTCTCACTATTCCATTCTCTTTTCTCATTTTACTCTTTTCACCTTACATCTTCATACTCAATCCTATTTTGCTTAAATCCATTATTTTTGCATTTTATTTCATATTGAAGTCAACAATGAATAATGAAAAAAATGTTTCCAATCATTTTTTTAAGAGAAAGTTTTCTATTTATATTTATCGTTTTCGGTTGTTGGATTTATAAAAATTGTTTAGAAATTCAGTACTGAAAAATTACATTTATTTAGAAACTTGTTTTTAAACAAAATTCATATATTTGACAGTGTATTTCCAAATTAATGGTCATTGTTTAGTTTTTAATATCCGAATAAATTATTTATGTTCGGCTCGTGTTTCAGACCATTTAATTTTCTAACTTCTTTATATTTCAATTATGAAAAAAAAGAATTATCTAGTATTACATCTCTAACCAAATTACATATGTTTAGAAATTTGTTTCAAAATAGATTCAATTTTGATGACAAGTATAAAATATCCAAAAAAATTAAAATATTCGGATCTGCATTTCTGTTTAATTATTAGACTATTGAGGTGTAAAAAGTAAAATTTTAATATATTTTAGAGCTTTTAGAAATACAATAAGTATTATTTGAAGTGTCTAAAAAAATTATTAAAATTTTAAATTTTAAATTAGAGTGTTTAAAGTAATGGAGTGTCCTTTGAACCAATGATAATATTTAAGGGTAAATTACCAATAGGTCCAAATAGTTAGATTTAATTCCATCAAGTCCTATTGAAAATAAATCTTGGTAAAATTGTCGCTAAAAATAATTTTTTTGTGATAATTTTTTATATATGTCGCTAAAAATTGAGAATTAGTGACTTTTTTTTGTCATAATTTTTATAAATTGTCGCTAAAACTTACAATTAGTGACGTTTTTTTATTACAAATTTTTTCCATAGGACCTATTAGATAATAAGTCCACTTATTAGGACCTACACGTAAGTACCCCACGATTTAAAACCCGAACCAGACCGGTGATGTAACGCCTCGAAAAAAATACAAATAATCCATTCCATAAGATCTATGAACATAATAAAGTGATTTACTTCATTCATCAGAGTTTCTATTACAAAAAGCTATTACATGCATAATACATTCATAAACATTCATTCTGAATCTACAGCATGTAATACAAGTTAATGACAACAAAATAAATGCCCTACGGGCTTACATCTTTCCAAGATATCACTTGGTTACAACAAAAGAAAGAGTCCCAAACTCTGTACATGTAAAGCCCTCAGTTTGAATATACATCTAAACATAAATATAACAAAAAAAATAGAGCCTTCAGCCTCCAGTCTTCCCAAACTATGTTCTTGGAGGAAATATATCACCAGTACTTGAAAATAGTTTCCTAAGTAAGGTGAGCCAAATCCCAGTAGAGATAAACTAACACAGTATATGAGGTTTAACTAAGATATAAGTGTCAGATAAATGTTCAATATTTATGACCAACTTACATTCTATCCATAACCATTCAATATAGATAACCATATCTCAATCCATTTCCATTCATTCATTTCAGGTTAATCCATTAACCAAATTCATTGTTATCTAATCAATCAAAATGAGACTACAACTCAATGGTTCACAATTCAATACAATCATTACTCCAACACTTCTATTTTTGCTATTTTACGAAATTCTCATCCGAGGGAATCGGCACTCCCATATACACAAGATTTCGGGACTTCCACTCTGGACATTCCAGCCAACTTAATTTTAAATGGAGTCCATCCCCCTTCTCCTCCTAAACAATAGAGTTCATCCCATTTCTCCTCCCAAACAATTATACATATACAATGTATTAAAAATATCGTCATATACAATGACTATCCACAACACATATTCAATGTTTCAATCACACCATCATGTTTAATGACATAATTTAAATGATAGGTTTCAATTCACCTAGTCTTCATGCAATTTCTACAACAATCATAGCTATCCTCCACCAATAGCCCAAAACAGATATTTCTAGACAGATAGAAAATCTTTATAACAGATAATTAATCAAATTTCCATAGATGAGTGATTTAACAAATCCAACTACACCATTCATTCATACATCCTTCCAATTTCACATTTCCCATATCAATTTTATTATTTATACAAAATAATTATTTAATTCATTTTAAGGAAAATTTCTCCATTTTTCAAATATCAACCCAAAGACTAAATTTTCACCATTCTAACACTAGAGAATCTCATATACAAGCCCCATAGTCATTTTGTAAAACCAACATGGAAAACCCCTCTTTCAATTTTTGAATCCAAACCTTAACTTTTCCCAAAACCTCTAAAATCCCATTATTTATACATAACAATAAATACCTAGGTTAAAAACCAAAAGCCCAAAGGAGAAGAGGAGAAATTTCGAAAGTGATGAAATCAACTTCTAATCGGATGAAGATGGAGTCCCCAAGATGCTCTACCTTTCTTCTAAAGAAACAAGGGTGAAGAGATCAAATGATCTTGGTCAAAATGTAGAGAGAGAGAGAGGGAGAGTTGGATTAGGGTTTTTGGAGTGAAAAGGCATCAAAAAGTGATATAAAAATATGCTACTGCGAACTGATATACGTGAAGCTCGCTCGAGCGAAGGAGTTGTCGCTCAAGCAACCAGACACAACAAGTGACCTCGCTCGAACGTGTAACGCCTTCAAAATACAATATAAATAATCCATTCATAAGATCCTTCGATTGCATGAAAATGATATACTTTCATTCATCAGAGTTTATATTACAAAAAGGTATTACATGTATTATACATTCACAATCATTCATTTTGAATTTACAGCATGTAATACAAGTTGGTGATAACAAATTAAATGCCCTACGGGCTTATATCTTTCCAAGATATCACTTGGTTAAAACAAAAGAAAGTGTCCTAAGCTTTATACATGTAAAGCCCTCGACTTGAATGAACATTTAAACATAACAAAACAAAAATAGAGTCTTCAGCTCCTAGTCCTCCCAAGTTATGTCCTTGGAGGTGACATGTCACCAGTACTTGAAAATGGTTTTCCAAGTAGGGTGAGCCAAAGCACCAGTAAAGATATACTAACACAATATTTGTAGTTTAACTAAGATATATGTATCAGTTAAATGTTCAACATTCGTGAGCAACTTACATACTTTTCATGACCATCCAGTATTGATATTTACATCTCAATCTATTTCCATTCATACATTTCCAGTCAATTCATGAGTCTAGTTCATTATTATCTAATCAATCTGAATGAGACTACAACTCATTTGTTTACAATTCAATAACAACCATTATCCAACACTTTAATTTTGCCATTTTACGGATTCACTTCTGAGGGAATCGACACCCATACATAAATATATATATATATATAAGATTTTGAGACTTTCACCCTGGACACTTCGACCAACTTAATTTTAAATGGAGTCCATCATAATGGAGTACATCCCCTATTTTCTCCCAAACAATGATACATATACAATGTATTTAAAAGCATCGTCATGTACAATGACTATCCAAATCACATATTCAATGGTTTAATCAAACCGTCATATTCAATGACGTAATTGAAATGATTAGTTTCAATTCACCTAATCCTCATGCAGTTTCTATAACAATCATAGTTATCCTCCACCGATAGTCCAAAACAGATATTTCTAAACAGATATACAATCGATCAATAGATAATTTATCAAAATTTTCATAGGTGAGTGATTTATCAAATCCAACTACACCAATCATTCATACACCCTCCCAATTTCATATTTCCCAAATCAATTTCATTATTTAACTCAAATTAAGGTAAATCTCCCCATTTTCCTCAAATTCTACCTAATGGCTAGATTCCACCATTTTAGCACTGGAGAAACTTCATGCACAAGGCCCCGCAGTCATTTTACAGATCAATATGTAGAACTCCTCTTTTAAATTTTGAACCCAAACCCTAGTTTACTCATATTCACTCTCAAATCCCATTATGTATACACAACAACACATATCTAGGTTAAAAGCCATATCAAGGTGTAGAATATCCCTACCTCAAGTATAGAAGCTCAAAGGAGATGAAGAAGAATCTCAAAAGTGCACAAAACCAAGTTTGGTTCGGATGAAATGGAAGCCCACAAGATGCTCCACCTTTTTCTCAAAGGAAGTAGGGTAGAGATGCTTGGATCTTGGAGTATTTGTATACAATGTATTTAAAAGCATCGTCATGTACAATGACTATCCAAATCACATATTCAATGGTTTAATCAAGCCGTCATATTCAATGACGTAATTGAAACGATTAGTTTCAATTCACCTAATCCTCATGCAGTTTCTATAACAATCATAGTTATCCTCCACCGATAGTCCAAAACAGATATACAATCGATCAATAGATAATTTATCAAAATTTTCATAGGTGAGTGATTTATCAAATCCAACTACACCAATCATTCATACACCCTCCCAATTTCATATTTCCCAAATCAATTTCATTATTTAACTCAAATTAAGGTAAATCTCCCCATTTTCCTCAAATTCTACCTAATGGCTAGATTCCACCATTTTAGCACTGGAGAAACTTCATGCACAAGGCCCCGCAGTCATTTTACAGATCAATATGTAGAACTCCTCTTTTAAATTTTGAACCCAAACCCTAGTTTACTCATATTCACTCTCAAATCCCATTATGTATACACAACAACACATATCTAGGTTAAAAGCCATATCAAGGTGTAGAATATCCCTACCTCAAGTATAAAAGCTCAAAGGAGATGAAGAAGAACCTCAAAAGTGCACAAAACCAAGTTTGGTTCGGATGAAATGGAAGCCCACAAGATGCTCCACATTTTTCTCAAAGGAAGTAGGGTAGAGATGCTTGGATCTTGGAGTATTTGTAGAGAGAGAGAGAGAGAGTTCTAGAGAGAGAGGGTGCCAGATTAGGGTTTCTTGCAAAAAGGAAATTAAAAAGTGATATAAAACTCCTCTGCTACGAACTGATATACGCGACCTTTGCTTGAGCGAAGGAGTTGTCACTCGAGCGACCAGACACAACAAGTGACCTCGCTTGAGCGCAAGAAGAGTTGCTCAAGTGCAGAATGTAAAGCTTCAGAAGTTTTACAGACACACACGCTCGCTCGAGCAACCTTCCCAGAAATTTTGCGTCTGGGAAAGAAACCTGAGGACTCTCAAATCTCGCTTGAGCACAAGAAACCTTGCTCGAGCGAATAAGCAAATTTCACAAGGCTCGCTCGAGCGCAAGAAGTCTCGTTCGAGCGAAGAAGCCAAAATCTGAGCAACAATAATCTAGACCAACTAACAAACATGCCCAACATGTTCCAAAACTCAAATTCGAAGAGTTAAAGGAGGAAAACAAGACATGGATAACAATATTAAACCGCGAAACCCAAGTCCGGAATACAACAAAGGTCGAGTCAAAATCGGGATCGCTATAACCTTCCCTCTTAAGGAATTTCGTCCCCAAAATTTTAAAATCATGTTTCAAAACCAAGTTTATCCAATTTCCAAAATGATTATTATTCAATTCTCATTACCATGACCCACCTGCCGGCCATTCAATCCTTCTACAAGAGAACAATTCCACAATAGATAATTCAACATGTTTTATCAATATGCATCTTCCGAAATTCAACCATTTCCAAGACGTACATCTCATATTTCCAGAACACATTCAATGTTTATGATAAGTTCGCATTTCAAAACTTAAACAACATATACAATGTTCAAATCAACTTGCATATCCGAAGCATATTTAACGTATACAATGCTTTCATAATTCAAAACATATACAATGTCTTCATAGTTTATAAACAAAACTAAAACCACAACATATACTCAAACATCAACAAATAAGTTTGGATATTTCTCTCGGACTTCCAGTTCACACTCCCAAGTTGCTTCCTTAACCCCGTGATGTTTCCATAATACTTTGACCAATGGAATTGTCTTGTCTCGCAAGACTTGGTCCCGTCGGTCCAAGACTCTCACCGGTCTGTCCTTATATGAGGCATTCTTGTCTACCTCTAAGTCAGTCCAATACAACACATGCGATGGATCTGGCTCATACGTCCGAAGCATACTAATATGAAATACGTCATGCACTCCGGAAAGTTGTGGCGGCAAACTCTACACGGTCGGCCATATAAGGCCGCAAACGGCGCCATACCAATACTCGACTGGAAATTGTTATTATTGGCAAACTCCACTAAGGGCAGGTGCCTCTCCCACGACCCTTTGAAGTCAAGGACACAGCCTCAAAGCATATCCTCTAGGATCTGAATAGTACGCTCGGATTGTCCATCAGTCTGAGGATAATACGTCGTACTAAAAGTCAATCTAGTGCCCAAGGCACTCTGCAAGCTCTGCTACAACCGAGCTGTAAAACGTGGATCTCTATCTGAAACGATCATGACAGGGACCCCGTACAACCTCACTATGTCCCTAATATACAAGTCGGCAAGATAGTCTATCGAATCACTTATGCGCATAGGAATAAAATGTGTCGACTTGGTCAACTGGTCAACTACCACCCAAATGACATCACTACCCCGTTGAGTCCTCGGAAGGCTCACAACAAAATTCATTGTGACATGCTCCCACTTCCACTCAATTATAGGCAAGGGTTGCAACAAACCCGTTGGCCTCTAACGCTTGGCCTTCACTTGCTGGCAAGTAAGGCATTTTGATACAAACACGGCCATATCCTTCTTCATACCTCTCCACCAAAACTGACGACTCAGGTCGTGATTCATCTTTGTGCCTCTCGGATGCACCGCAAGGTGTGAATGGTGAAACTCTCGAAGTACTTCCTCTGGGCAAGACTCCGGCACAAATAAGCGGTCACGATATCTTACACTCAGGTCGGGATACACAGTCAAGCCCTTCTCTACCTTCCTAGAGGGATTCTACTTCAAGGTTTCCCTTCTAGGCCTCTAACACTCGGTTCAAAAGTGTAGGTTGTGCAACTACAGAAAATAAGGTTGCAGATTCAACGGATTTACCAAAATGCAAGTCAAACTCCCAAAGAGTACCCAACATCTCCCATTCCCGGATGGCAATACAAGCTATACTACTAACATACTTCCTACTTAGAGTGTCGGCCACAATGTTGCCCTTCCCCGAAAGGTAATGCAATTCAAAATCATAATATTCTATGAATTCCATCCACCTTCTCTGCCTCAAATTCAAGTATTTCTGTGTAAACAGATATTTCAGACTCTTATGATCGGAAAACACCTCAAATCTCTCACCATACAGATAGTGCCTCCAAATCTTCAAGGCAAAAATTACCGCTGCCAACTCTAAATCGTGGGTAGGATAATTCCTCTCGTGGATTTTTAACTGCCGTGAGCCATAGGCCACTACCTTTCTCTCTTGCATCAACACACAACCTAAACCTTCTCGTGTGGCGTCACAATATACTGAATAGCCCAAATCCTTCTCTGGAATAATCAAGACTGGAGCAGTGGTAAGTCTAACTTTAAGCTCTTGGAACGACTTTTCACAAGTCTTACTCCACACAAATTTGACCCATTTCCTCGTCAATCTAGTCAAAGGTGAAGCTAATTTGGAGAAATCCTTCACAAACCGACGGTAATACCAGGCCAACCCTAAGAAACTACAAATCTCGAAAGCATTATTAGATTGTGCCCAATCTTGCACTGCCTCTATTTTGGATGAATCTACAGTTACCCTTTCTCTGGATACTACATGGCCTAAGAACTTAACCTCTTTTAGCTAGAACTCACACTTCCTGAACTTGGCATACAGTTTATGAGCCCTGAGCAACTCAAGCACCGCTCGCAAGTGTTTTTCGTGCTTCTCCTCAGAGGGTGAGTAAATCAAGAAATCGTCCACAAAGACGACCACAAAACGGTCTAAGAATTCTAGGAAGATTAGGTTCATCAAGTCCATAAACACAGCTAGGGCATTGGTTAGCCCAAAAGGCATCACAAGAAACTCATAATGGTCATACCGTGTACGGAATGCCGTATTCGGAATATCCTCCTTCCTTACCCTCAACTGGTGATAGTCTGATCTCAAGTCTATCTTAAAGAAACAACGAGACCCTTTCAACTGATCAAACAAGTCATCTATACATGGCATTGGATACTTGTTCTTAACCGTAACCCGATTCAACTTTCGGTAATCAATACAGAGTCGCAAGGCTCTATCTTTCTTTTTAGCAAAGAGGGCCGGTGCTCCCCAAGGTGAAGCACTAGGGAGAATAAAACCCTTATCTAGTAATTCCTGGAGTTAAACCTTCAACTTGCTTAACTCAGCTGGTGCAAATTGATACGGTGCCATAGAAATCGATGCCGTGGCAGGCACTAGACCAATAGAAAATTCGATCTCCTGGTGAGGTGGTAAACTAATAAGATCCTCGAGAAAGACATCCGAGTACTCACAAACCATTCTTGGCAACTCAACTCGGGCCTCATCACACTCACTACTCAAAAAGCTATCAAGAAGACAACTAAGTTCACTCCGCCCCCACAGATCATATATCGGTGATAGGACTCTATCTACCCGATCCCCCAAGAAATAAAAGCAATCACCACTCAAGGTACATACAGTAACCCTCTGACGGTAGCAATCTATAACAGCCCGGTATGACGATAACTAATCTACACCCAAAATAACATCAAAGCTAGTCATATCAAGCAAAACAAATGCAAAAGGTAATAGACGACCAGCGACCTCTATGTCGCAACCCCGACACCCCTGTTTCAGAATAACCTCACCACCAATAGGTGACTCGACATAAATTGGAGATGCTAACTGTGCCAACTTTAATCCCAAAATCGATGCAAATGCAGAAGATATAAAGGAATGGGATGCACCCGTATCAATTAACACATTAGCAACTGAATTGCAAAACATGAAGGTACCTCTCACTACTGATGGAACAGGTACACGATTTGGCTCTGTAATAGCATACACACGCCCCGTAGGTCTCTAATCTACCTGCTCACCCCTTGGAGCGTAAGACTACTGTACTGACTAAGCCGAAGAGGCTCCTTGATTGGCTCTCGAGGCCTTTGTTGACTGAGCTGGCTGGCGACTCTATGTCTGTTTCAAACCAGATGCACCAGGTGTGCCACCCAACTATGGACAAAACCTTTTCAAGTGCCCCGCCTGCCCACACTGATAACAACTGAACGACTGGCCTTTACCTTGACTCTGGCCCTGAGAACGAGTCGAAGATGAAACTGCTCACTGCCCTCCTCTCCTCTGTGGGCAAGCTGGAGACTTGTGGCCCAACTGACCACATTTGAAACAAGTGATGTCTCCCTGACCACCTCTTCCAGAACCCAAACTCGGCACTGGAAAGGTAGACCTCGAATATGCTCCCTAGGACTGCTGAAGTTTAGAACCCCTCTGCCTTTTACTGTCTCCCTAACTATCCTGACTCCTTCTAGAGCCCCTCATTCTCTTCTCTTCTGCATGCATAATAGTCTCAAGATAGGCTGCATCCTCTACAAGGTGCCCATAGTCCCTAATCATAGATCCGACCACTCTAAACATAAGCCCGGTCCTCAACCTTTTTCCAAACTCCAAACATCGACACTCCTCGATCGCCACTAACTCTGGTGTAAACCTCGACAAACTAGTGAAGGTGGCCTCAAACTCAGCCACTGGTGTATTCAACTGCACTAACTTGGAGAATTGATCCCTCAACTTCTTCTTTACTGTAGCAGGTAAGTACTTGTCCTGGAAGGCATCCACAAAGGCTTCCCAAGTCCCTCCAATGCGCCCCCGCGCATAATTCCACCATTGACTCGCGTCTCCCTTCAGCTGGAAGGACGCCAAGGTCACTCTTAAACCTCCGTCTTCGATGCCGAGCATCTTAAACGTCTTCACCATCTGTTCTAACCACTCGTTAGCCTTTAGTGGTTCTTTGGGATCACCTAAAAACTCGTCCGGATTTGACCGGAAGAACTCCCTTTTCAGAAAGGACGGCCTGGTTTCAGCTACTTGGGCCTGGACTTGATTCTCAGCCCTGAGAATGTCTATGGATTCCCTCAATGCTCTGGCCATTTCGCGAGCTAAGGTGCCCATGGCCTGTTGACCAACTGGTTTGACCACATTGGCCTGACCAACTCTTTCATTTTACGCCGGATATAGGCATCTCATGCCTCCTATGCCTACCACGCCCACCACCACGGCCTCGTCCTGACATCCTAATGAAGGTAACAAGGAGATTAGCACATTTACAAATGTGCTGAAGCTAATTCACTCACGTCCTAATATGATAGACAACTGTAATTCACTGCACATAAGTACATAATCACATAAATACATACGAATTTCCTTCCTAGATAGTGACTGTCCCGCGGCGTTGTTAGAGTTTCAATTAAAAACAGCAGTGATCAAGTGCTCCTCTAATAGGACTTTCAGAAACTCATAGGCCCAATCAACATCTTAGGAACTAAATCCCATACCCATTTAATCACATAAGCATGTTATCATATAAACACGCATCATCCTTACTTAAGTCTCTAACAAGGGAGACAAACCCATTATGGTACTAACCACTTCCCACATACGCAAAGTGTTTAAACCCGGTACGCTCTGATACCAAGTTGTAACGCCCTTAAAATACAATATAAATAATTCATTCATAAGATCCATCGATTGCATGAAAATGATATACTTTCATTTATCAAAGTTTATATTACAAAAAGGTATTACATGTATTATACATTTACAATCATTCATTCTGAATCTATAACATGTAATACAAGTTGGTGATAACAAAATAAATGTCCTACGGGCTTACACCTTTCTAAGATATCACCTGGTTACAACAAAGGAAAGAGTCATAAGCTCTATACATGTAAAGCCCTCGGCTTGAATGAACATTTAAACATAACATAACAAAAATAAAGTCTTCAGCCCTTAATCCTCCCGAGCTATGTCCTTGGAGGTGGCATGTCACCAGCACCTAAAAATCGTTTCCCGAGTAGGGTGAACCAAAGCCCAATAGAGATATACTAACACAATTTATGAAGTTTAACTAAGATATATGTATCAGTTAAATGTTCAACATTCGTGAGCAATTTACATATTTTCCATGACCATCCAATATTGATATTTACATCTCAATCTATTTTCATTCATTCATTTCCAGTCAATTCATGAGTCTAGTTCATTATTATCTAATCAACCCGAATGAGACTACAACTCATTTGTTCACAATTCAATAATAACCATTATTCAACACTTCAATGTTGTGATTTTACAGATTCATTTATGAGAAAATCGACACCTATATATATATATATAAGATTTCGGGACTTTCACCTTAGACAGTCTGGCCAACTTAATTTTAAATGGAGTCCATCCTCTGTTTCCTTCCACACAATGGAGTACATCTCCTATCTTCTCCCAAACAATGATACATATACAATGTATTTAAAAGCATCGTCATGTACAATGACTATCCAAATCACATATTCAATAGTTTAATCAAACCGTCATATTTAGTGACGTAATTCAAATGATTAGTTTCAATTCACCTAATCCTCATGCAGTTTCTACAACAATCATAGCTATCCTCCACCGATAGCCCAAAACAGATATTTCTAAAACGATATACAATTGATCAATAAATAATTTATCAATTTTCCATAGGTAAGTGATTTATCAAATCCAACTGCACCAATCATTCATACACCCTCTCAATTTCGTATTTCCCAAATCAATTTCATTATTTAACTCAAATTAGGGCAAATCTTCAAATTTTCCTCAAATTCAACCTAATGGCTAGATTCCACAATTTTAGCACTAGAGAAATTTCATACACAAGGCCCGTAGTCATTTTATAGATCAATATGTAGAACCCCTCTTTTAAATTTTGAACGCAAACCCTAGTTTACTCATATTCACTCTCAAATCCCGTCATCTATATACAACAACACATATCTAGGTTAAAAGCCATATCAAGGTGTAGAATATCCCTACCTCAAGTGTAGAAGTTCAAAGGAGATGAAGAAGAACCTCAAAAGTGCACAAAACCAAGTTTGGTTCGGATGAAATGGAAGCCCACAAGATGCTCCACCTTTTTCTCAAAGGAAGTAGGGTAGAGATGCTTGGATCTTGGAGTATTTGTAGAGAGAGAGAACTAGAGAGAGAGGGTGCCAGATTAGGGTTTCTTGCAAAAAGGAAATCAAAAAGTGATATAAAATTCCTATGCTGTGAACTGATATACGTGACCTTCGCTCGAGCGAAGGAGTTGTCGCTTGAGCGACCAGACACAACAAGTGACCTAGCTCGAGCACAAGAAGAGTTGCTTGAGTGCAGAATGCAAAGTTTCAGAAGTTTTACAGACGCACACGCTCGCTCGAGCGAAGAACTTTACCTTCCCAGAAATTCTGCGTTTGGAAAAGAAACCTGAGGACTCTTAAATCTCGCTCGAGCGCAATAAACCTCGCTCGAGCGAAAAAACAAATTTCACAAGGCTCACTCGAGCGCAAGAAGCCTCGCTCGAGCGAAGAAGCCAAAATCTGGGCAACAACAATCTTGACCAACTAACAACCAACCTATTCCAAACACGCCTAACATGTTCCAAAACTCAAATTCGAAGAGTTAAAGGAGGAAAACAAGACATGGATAACAATATTAAACTGCGAAACCCGAGTCCAGAATACAACAAAGGTCGGGTCAAAACCGGGATCGCGATAGAGTGCAAGAAGCGTTGCTCGAGCGCAGAATACATACCTTTAGAAGTTTTACAGACGCACACCCTCCCTCGAGTGCAATAAGCCTCGCTCAAGCGAAGACCTCAACCTTTCCAAAAATTCTGCGTTTGGGCAAAATACTGAGAGCACACAAATCTCGCTTGAGCGCAAGAAACCTCGCTCGAGCGAAGAAGCAAATTTCACAAGGCTCGCTCGAGCGCAAGAAGCCTCGTTCGAGGGAAGAAGTAATTTCTGGACAAGAACAACTTGAACAACTAGCAACTAACCTGCTCCAAACATGCCCAAGACATTCCAATACTTAAACCCAAAGACAAATGAGGGAAAATAAGACATGGATAACAATATTAAACCACGAATCCCGAGTCCGGAATATAACAAAGGTCGGGTTAAAACCGGGATCGCTATAGGTGAAATCGGGACCTGGGCCTAGTTTCGATCCGGAAGAACCCCAAAATCCGGACTAGGCTGAAAGTCGGTTTAGATTGTCAAAACCGAAAGAACCGCTGGTTCAACGGGGAAAACTGGTGACCCAGTACCAGTTTTCAAATGACTCGGCAATTGGAAAATCATTAACCTTTTTTTTATTTATTTTTTAATCTTCTTCTTTTCTTATCTTTTCTTTTTTTCTTATATATATATATATATATGGGGCGAATCTGTCTTAAGGACAGAGTGTCACACACTCGACTTGGTCTTAATTTTATTTGGGTTCGATAAATAAATCTCGTATGTTATTTATTTATTTTGTTTGAATTTATTTCAATTTTTTTGTTTTATATACACAGAAGATTGTTCCTACAAAAATTTGAGGAGATTATGAAAGTCTATTATTATCTATAGGAAAAGATTTTTCAAAGAGAACCTACAAAATTCTATGTGGGATTCAATCAAATTATTTGAATCATATTGATTGGAGGGAGAGTTGAAAATTTCCTTTTCCTCCAAAATTAAATCTAGCATTCAATCAATTTGTTTGAAGGAAATGTTAAAAAAATTTAATTTCTTTAAAACAAGTGACTTTTTCTTATCAATTATGATTTTATTAAACATTATTAATAAATACTATGTAACAATTTTTATTTTTATTTTAGTATTTATATATATATATTTATTTATTTATAATTTATAATTATATTTTTTTAATTATACAATATTAATTATGACGTTATGTTCGATCGCTTTGACTCAACGGTTAAATCGATGACCCATCCACTAAGTCTCTTTTCCGGTTCTCTCACCAATTTAGTTTTCAAAACATTGGTCCGAACAATACATCTTTTGTCTTATTAGACGATTTTGGACTTTAAAAAGTTGTCAAAACCCCTGCCAGAATTTAGAGACAATAAACGCATAGAGAAACTGGAAGAGAGGCTCCTTGAAGCAGCACTTAAAGGGGACTATTATTGGCTGGACCCGTGATGTGCACGGTTGTCAATTGAGATGGTTTGAACCCTCTCCATCTTGCAGCGATGAAGGGAAAGGTCGATGTCTTGAGAGAGTTGGTTCAGGCAATGCCTTAAGCGGCTCGAGCTACGGTGGATCATGGTGATATCATATTACATCTATGCGTCAAGTTTTGCCAAATGGAGGCTCTAAATCTGTTATTGGAAACCATACTGCATCTAGCTAGGAGTGTAAAAATGGCCAGCGGCTCGGGGTGGGCCTGGCCCGTTTGGGCCCGAGCCCTTAGGTTGGAGCCTAGGCCATCATTTTGAAGCTTGGCCTGGCGCCGATGGCTCGGCCAACGGCTCGCTTAAGGCCCACTTAAAGCCCAGCCTGAGACCCAGTGTTTTTTTTTTTTATAGTGGAAAATAATAAAATTTTGATAGAAAAAAAATGTTCAGGCCCGCCCAAGCCCGAGGCTCGACCCATCGGCCCGCCCAAGGCTCGAATACCCCTGGACTTGGGCCTGGGCCTAATTTTTTTGGCGTGTGGCCCAGCCCGACTTGGCTCAAATTTTGGCTGGAGCCCGCGAGGTCTGACATGGGCCGAGCCAGGCCGGGCCAGGTTAGATTTACACCCCTACATCTAGCTATTGTCGATAAACAAATCGAGGTACGACCATAATTGAAGTTATGAATGATTAATTTATTATCTGGCCATTGCAAATTTATTTACTTTCCACTCTCTAATTCTTTTTATTTTAGTTGTTGCTAATTGATAAAAAATTGGCGAATAATATGGGGTGGTTGAGGTGAACCTATCCACATGGGAGTTGGGGTGCCTGTTGTGCACCAAGCATAGCAGACACTATTGTGTGGTCTTATGGGCTTATTTTGGGGTCCGTTTTGATACTCCGAACCGTTCACATTTTAAAGTACATTGAGTAGAACATACCTGTAAAAAATTAAGTTAATCGGATATCGTTAACCCTTTCATCCACTCACATTTGTATCTTAAAAAATAAATGACATTGTGATTTAAAGTATTAAAATGCATACAAATGTGAGTGGATGAAAGGGTTAACGATATTCGATTAACTTAATTTTTTATAAGTATGTTCTATTCAATGTACTCTAAAATGTGAACAATTCAGATTATCAAAACAGACCCCAAAATAAGCCCATAAGACTGCACGACAGTGCTTACTGTGCTAGGTGCACAGCAGGCACCCCAACTCCGTCAGCATGATTGCTCTCAAAAGGTATATACCATATGGAAAATCCTATGGTGTCCATTTTTTTTGAGGTACATATTAAGATGATATATTAATATGTACTTTATTATAAATTAACGTAATTTTATTTTAAAGTTTTGTAATATTAATCATTAAATATGTAATCTTATCATTAATTGATATAATAAAACATATCATAATTAAATCATAAATTTTTGTTATATGAATTACAAAATTTTGAACATTTTGTTACGTTAATTTATGATATGAAATTTCATAATGTAATTATACCAATTTGTAGTAAGATTCCCATACCATATATGTAAATGGGGAAATTATAATTTAGTACACTTTTCAAAAAATAATTATAGATTTTAAAATAAAATTATGATTTTGATTATTAATATTTATAAAATTTATCACTAATAAATTTTTTAAGTCTTAAATAATTTTTTTTTATTTTATGTTTATTTTATAATTTGGTACACATTTCAATGTTACATCTCCCAATTTTCAATACCAACAAACCAATTTTCTTTAAATTGTTTGTCACATCATTGAGAGAAGTTTGAGGGGAAAAATTGAAATAATTTATCCATCGAATTTATTGTCGGCAGAATTTGTGCCAACCAGATTACAACCCAAATGACTACTCAAATGATTGCTTGATGACTGGCTTCACCCTCATCTACTATAGTCATCACCATATCATCCGAACAACCTACCGAACGACCTGTCAGATGACCTACATAAAAAAATTTAGACAATTCAAACCACACTAAATTTTTTAAATGTAACATCGTTGCAAAAAAAATTTGAGAAATGTAGCATTTTTCTTATTTAAAATGTTTAGGGGCAGTTTTACTTAGGGCTGGGTATAGGGTTATCCGAACCGCCAAGCCTGCCCAACCCGAACCTATCCGCATACAAATGGACAGTTTCGTAAACACAATGTGGGTGGATGTGATTTGAAATATGGCATTATTGTGCGTTGCGGACAAGTTACGGGTTTTATTCGCATTCGCAAGAACCGGCCCGCACTTAGACCCTTTTTTTTTAAAAAAAAAATATTTTATTTATTTATTTTTATTTATTATTTTTTTATTTTTTAACTTGGATCGTTGATTTCATTCATTCTATCCTACATATTTTGAATGATTTTACTTTAGTTGTATTGTTGAGTGGTGAGCGATTTTGATGATTTAGTTTAGGATTTTGAAAGATGTACTTGTGTTTGTTTATGATTTTATTTAAAAATTCAAGATTTTGAATGATTTGCTTGTGTTAGGAATTGATTTTTTTGTGTTTTTAATTTTATAACTTTTAATTCATTAATTATTAATGTTGAGCACTTTAGAAAATAGAGGGAAAAGAGTCCAAAATAAATATTTACAAAACAGGGAAAAAAGGTCCAAAAATAAATTTTTAAAGAAAAGAGTCCAATCCGCAAACCGCCCATAACCGTCCGCACATCCGTGAACCCTATCCGCACAAATCACAACTCGCACTATAGGAGGTTGCGGGTTCAATTTTCTCCAAACCGCACATATGTAGACGGATCCAAATCGCAAATTAAACTGTTCAAAACCGAATCACGAGCTCCCATAATTTCACTACCGTCACCTTGGTGCAGTTGTGGCGGATATTCAAGCCAAGGGCTTAATGTGTAGATGAGTTAGCACTCTTTTGTTGTAACCAAGTGTTAACTTGGAAAGCTGTAAGCCCGTAGGGCATTTTGCTTTTGTTGTTAACATGTAATACTTTTGTATGAAACTCTGATGTATAAAAGAATGTGGTTATCTCATATGTCAATGAATGTCTTATTTGATGGGTTTCATGTTATTATTTTGAGGGCGTTACAACTTGGTATCAGAGCGTACCGGGTTCGAATACTTTGGGTACGTGGGAAGTGATTAGGATCACAATGGGTTTGTCTCGCTTGATAGAGACTTAGATGTAGTGTCATATGCTATGTGTTTAATTGATAACATGCTTATGTGTTTATTTGGGTATGGGATTAAATTTCTAAGATGTTGATTGGATCCTTGGGTTTCTGGGAGTCTCGTTGGAAAGGCACTTGATCAATGCCGTTTCTGACCGGAACTCTAGTAACGCCTCGAGACTATCATTATCCGGAAACGAAATTTGTAAGTGCTTATGTGTTTATATGCTTACTTGGAGTGAATTACAGTTGCCCATGCATTAGGACGTGAGTGTTTAGTTTCGGCACATTTATGAATGTGCTAACGTTCAGTGCTACCTTTATTAGGATGTCAGGACGAGGAAGAGGTGCTAGGCGTGGTAGACTTGCAAGGCAGGAAGTACCTTTACCTGGTGAGATTCCGGCAGTGCAGGAGGGAGTTGGCTCCTTGAAGTCTATATTACAGATTTTCTTGAGGTTTAGCTAAATTACAGATTTTCTCTTGAGATTTTAGAAATTACATCTCGTCCCCTTGAAGTCTATATTGGCATAACAATTTAACCCCTACCGTTAACTAAACGTTAAGAATGGTTAGCTGACATCACCAAAATATAAATTGATAGATGATATTGCTCATGCTGAAATCCCTTTGATAAATTAACAAAATTTACAAAAGAATTACGTTAGATGAAAAAAAAAATTAAGTTTTTGGAACCCTGTTTGATTTGTTGTTTAGAAAAAAATTTTAGAATTAAAAAAAGAAACAACTAATTTAATAAAAATAAATATGAAAAAATATATTTAATTTGTAAAAATTATTTCTAACCACTCAAAAGATAAAATTATATAAAAATAAAAATTATTTTTTATTTTTTATTTCTTAACCAAATTAATTTTTAAGTTTTTAAAAAAAAATTTTAAATTTTTTTTTCTAAAAATCAAACCAAACATATTATAAGAATTTTTTGATAAGCCATTTCTTGTGTTTTTAACTTATTTAATTATTCGTTAATTTTATGATATTTTCACCATCTGACACTACAGCATATAAGAGTTTTTGAGACCAATTTTTTGATCTTTGAAACTGAAAATTTTGTTATAAAAGATATTTGGGGACTACTTTTTATCGTCGTGAGGATCGTCGCAAAAAGTTTGCCTTGAAAAGTCAAAATAAGGCTTTTAGCGATAAAATTTTGAAAATTTCAGTAATAAATAGACTTTTAGGGACAAAATAATTTGGTCTCAAAATGGTTTATTTTTTGCGACAAAGAATTGATACCAAAAAGATAATAATTAATCACTAATATTCAATTTTCGTTGCTAAAAATATAATGATGCTTTTCGCAACAAAAATATTTTGTCCCCTAAAAATAATTTTGTCCCTAAATTTTGGTCTCTAAAACCTTAATTTTTTTAGTGTGACAAGTATTTTTTTATTTTAATTTTGCATTTCATAACTTATTTAAAAATGATAATTTAGCTAAACCTCAAGGGGAATCTATAATTTAGCTAAATCTTAGAAGAAAGTCCGTAATTTAGCTAAGCCTCAAGGGGGCGTAGGCAATTTGCCCTTTTTTGTCAAAAGGGCATTTTAGTCAATTTATGATATCCGTTAATGACGTTAATTGTGATGGGACGAGATGTAATTTTTGAAATTTCAGGAAAAATCTATCATTTCGTTAAATCTCAATGGAGGTGTAAGTGTTTTGTCCCTTATTTTTAATTGTCACGTCATTAACTTGAAGAAAGGAACTGAACAGCGTCAGCTGAGTTGCTTGACATCCACTTTCTATTATTTTTTGTGAAGCCTCCAATGTGGGATAATTAATCCCTTCACTAACAATCCCCTCACTATTAATCTCCTCACTATGAATCCCCTCCATTCTATCTCTGAAAACAAACGGGGCCTTAGAGTATTAGTAGGTAATGTTCTAATGTTGTGTTTAATTGAAAATTTTAAAAGAAGATTTAAAAAGAAAAAGAGAAAAAAAAAGATAAAATATAAATAAAATATACATATATTTTACATAATTTCATACATTTTTTTTTCCAAATCTCTTTCTAAATCTTTCAATTGAACACAACGTAAAGTAATAATTATTAGTATAAATGATAAGATTCATCACTTTTGTGTTAGACTTGTAAAAAATCACTAATGGTACGTCTAACTTGTGATGGTATATCTATTTTGTGAGTGAAAAGGAACAATATTTTAGAGAGATTGGTTACCAAGATGTTCAGGCATCTGATTGGAAGGACGCACTATAAGAAAAAACACTTTTGGCGACCACCTTTTTTGAGTTGGTCGCAGATAGTTGACTTTCTGCGACTAATATTTTTTTGGTCGCTTATGAGTTGTGTTTTTGCGACCAACGACATTTTGGTAGCTAATAGGTAATTTTTTGCAACCAAAAAAAGAAATATGATCGCGGAAAGTAATGGCAGGAGAGGGAAAAAAAAAGCGGGATTTGAAAACTTTTTGGCAACTACATTCTGCAACCACACCCAGAATTGATCACAAATAGTTTACTTTCTGCAACCAAAATAAATTTTAGTCTCGGATGATCAAAGTTTTAGCGACCAACAGCTCCTTGGTAGCCAATATAGAACCTTTTGTTGGTTGAAGGTATAGTGGCGGGAGAGCAAAGAAATTAGGCGAAATTTCTAAACTTTTGGTGACCAAGTGAATTGTGGTCGTAGAAAATAAAATGATTATTTTTTAAGTAAACTACATCGTTTTGAACATTTCCAAAACCTAGTGAGCTTCTCATCCTTTTGTCATTCCCCTTTTTTCTCCCAATAGCCATAGTTCCTCTTTGCCTTTGTACCCTCCCCATCGGCTATTCACTTTGTCACTCACTACCCTCCCGATTGGCACTCTCTACACTCTATTCACTTCGTCCCCTGTTCTCCTTACGCCACCAGTTCGATTACTTTTGCCATCAGTCCGGTTGCCTCCGCCACTTGCATTGTCATGAGTGTTCTTTTGATTTTGTTTTGTTTTGTTTTCTTTTCTCTCACTTGAACTCCTCTAGTTTTCTCTCCATATACATATATATTTCTATACCTACATACATGATGTTTGTGTTGTAATTGATAAATGGCAGAATATTAGTAATTTTTTTGTTTAATTTTGGGGTTTTTGTAAGCTATTTAGTAATGAAGCTATGCTATAGAGTTTGAATGGGCCAACATGCCTCACCCCTTTTCTTTTTGTGCTTTGTTGAGGTTGAATTACAATATGATATTTGCTATGCCTCTACTATATTTTTGAAGGAGAAAATATTGGTGACTCTATTATAAATTTATTTTCTTAAATCAGCTCTGTTGCTTCAAAAAATAAAAATCAGATGTGCTTGTGCTTGATTTATCTTTTTTTTTTTATAATTAAATTTGTTTTTTTTTGTTCTTATTTTGTAACTTTAATTATAGTTTTTTGGGGCTACGGAACAGTGTTTTGTTTTTGTGAAATAATTTTACAGGTTGCTAGAAAATGAGTATCAAGGAAATTTTTGCCATTTTAAATTTATTAGAAAATAGTATGATCTTGTTTGGTTTTGGTTTTCAAAAAACAATTTTTAGAAAATTCTAATTTTTTATTTTTTGTATTTTAATGTTTTCAATAATTTTTTAAAATATTTTAAGCATTTTTTTTAATTCTTAGACATACCTAACATAAATACATTTAAAAATTATAATATTTGTGAAAAAATCTTTAAAAAATACACTAAATACCAAAAAATACAAAAAAAAAAAAAAACAAAAACTCAGTACATTTTTTGTACTTTTTTTGTATTTATTAATCTTTTAAAATATTTTTTCACAAATATTTTCCTATTTAGATACATCTGAGTAAGGTGCATCCAAAAAAGTAAAAAAAAAATTCTTAAAATTTAAAAATATTCACTAAAAACAAAAAAATACGAAAAATAAAAAATTCAATTTTCAAAAAACTAAATTCAGAAAATTGAAACTAAACACACTGATTAATTCTTTTTTTTTTCTCTTCTAGAATCTTGCAATTTTTGTGGTGAAATTTGTGATCGAAAAAATAATAGTGCCCAAAAAAAAAAAAAAAAAACTTTGGCACCAAACACCAAAACACATATTAAAAATAAAAATAAAAATAGATAGAGAGAGACACCCAACTCTTGGGATTCTTCTGATCAAAAGGAACAAGGGTTTGCACATAGAAGATAGAGAGTGACACCCAACCCTTGCTCCACCATTGTTGCCATGTCTTTCTATAGTCAAAAACAAAAGCACTAGAAAAATCAAAAGCCCTATCAGTATTTTGAACTGCCATGTAAGCATTGTCGAAGTCAAAATTCAAAATTGAAGACCAAGACAAGATAACAAATCGTCCAAAAGCCCAAATCCAGAAGCTCTACCTCCTCCCAACGCTGCCTCCGCCTAACATCACTTCTACACAAGGGGGTTTCAAATTGATATTGGGACATCGATCAAAATACTCTCCAAGCTCGTGAAGAATCTGTTGAACAATCTTCTGTGTACAAAAAATAAATTGAAACTAAATCAAACACATAAAATAAATAACGTACCGAATTATTTTGCCGAACGGAATGAATATTTAAAGACCAAGTCGAGTGTGTGACACTCTGTTCTTAAGATAGATTCGCCCTGCTACGATATTTACGGTTAAGTGGTGTCTATCTCCCAGGATACAATGATCTTCACAAATTTGTAGTAGCACTCCAAACAAATTTGTCTAGCGAACTAGAACCTTGTGTTCTATACTCTCTTTAATTTTCTCAAAACTAGAATGAAGAATAAATAATGCAAAGGAGAAAAAATATGATAGCAAAATGAAATTTTCAGTCAATTTTTTGGATCTCTAATCTGTTGAAATAGGGCTGGTATTTATAGGCAACCAATCTGACCTGAACAGGTACCAAGGAAGTGAATAGGTGTAGTTTTGAATTTGAACAGATACTATTTGAATTCAAACAAATATGGAGGCAGATTCAACCAGAAACCACTGCTGGAAATTGCTGGACAGTTTTTGGTAGTTTTATAACTGTAAAATAGTTTGAACCTGTGTGGAATTTCGGACTGAAGGTGGTAAAATTTTGGACAGAAAATTAATTTCAATTTTGGCTCAAAAATGGAATTTAATTTCATTAAGAATTTCTGGAAAAATTCAAATAAAATTTTGTCCAAAAAATTAATATTTGAACCGACCCGACCCACACCCACACCCACACCCACAACCACACCCGTGCCTGGCACGGCTTGGCTGGTTGGTGGCGGTGCGCGCATGTGTGCTGGTTTCAGCCAAGGTTCTATTTATCCATAACTCCTGCCTTCTACAAACTTGGGGTGCCCCTTGGTGCCCAACCCAAGTTAGTACACCAAGAGCTTATATACCCACAAAAGCTCTCTTAAAGTTTCAATGTGGGATAACCATTTCAAGGAAACCCATATTTTACTTCTTTAAATGTCCATTCCACGAACCCGAAAATGACATCAAGTTCCCATTCACTCATAAATGGTTTTGACGAATTGTCTTCACTGTGTGACTTGCCATGTGGCAAGGAACACGTCATCTTTTCGGACCCACCCCAAAAGACATTTGGGGCCCACTTAATTTTGGGCTCAAAGTTGGCCTAAAATAAGCCTATATAAAACCAATTTTCGAACAGAATTTGCAATTAGGTAACCAAAAAGCTTAGTTTTTGAATTTTTTTATGTGTTGTTTTGTCTAATGCCTACTATGAACGAATGAGGACAAAACCAAAATCTGGTTTTTTTTTTTTTTTCTCTCTCTCCCTCCTCTAAGCCTCCATCTATTTTGAAGACGTTTATTTGAATCTTATATGTGAATCGTATCTGTAATTGGGTTTTTCTTACAAAAAAATCAAACAATGATTTTTTTTTTCTTTTTTCCTTAGTTTGATTTGAGTTTTGCCCATTGATTAGGTTTTTTCCAATTTAGATACACCATTGAATGGGATTATCATTGTTATCGACTTCCAACTACAAAGAATGAAGAAAGTATAGCGATCCCGGTATTCCCTGTTGTTATTGAACTGTAATCCGGACTTGGTTCCGTAGATTTGTTGTTGTCTTATCCTCTTTTCTATCCCTTACTCTTTATCTTAGAGCTTTGGGTTGTGTTGGACTTATTAGGAATAAGTTGGTGATGTTTTAAAACTGAATCCTTGCCCAGTTTTTGGTCCCTCCGCTCGAGCGGGACTCTGTTGTTGCTTGTCCGCTCGAGTGGGGGTGTTGGAGCTCGAGTGGGGAGATCACCCATCCAGTATTTCGTCTGCAGTGGTATACGCTCGAGCGGGGAGTTTGACGCTCGAGCGGGCATCTTGTCAGTAATAGTTCTGGGAGCGTGCATCCGCCGCTCGAGCGGGGGATTGGACGCTCGAGCGGGGATCTGTGAGTGACGCTCGAGTGGGGAGTTCGACGCTCGAGCGGGACGACCTGTATAACACACCGAGATTCAGCTTTTTGAATCACTTTTTGATTTCCTTTCTCTCTCTTACTTTTCCGAAAAAGCCATTGGAGAGCACCTCACTCTAAAACCTAACTTCTCTCTTAGGATTGATCTAGCTAGAGTGTTTTCCTCACCTTGGGCCTTTGTAAGAAGTGTGTTGATCGTCGAGGGCTTCGTTGTGATCCAAGAAATTTGGGATTTGGAGCACTTTGATTTCGGGTCATCTTCTCTATTTGAGTTCTCTTCGTTGTGATCCAAGAAATTTGGGATTTGGAGCACTTTGATTTCGGGTCATCTTCTCCATTTGAGTTCTCCATTTGAGGTAGGGATTCTCCTTGTTCCTTTTCAATACTCCGTCTATAGATAGACATGTGGTAATTTTTATATTGCATGAAAATTGTACCATGTTGGGTTTATTTGAAAATCATGAGGGAACCTAGAGTTGGTTGATAAAAAAATGGATTTATTGTCTTTGGGTGTTCATTGGACTATTTGTGGCGTGAAATAACATGTTGTTGTTGAAATATAGAAAAGCCCTAATTTATATGTGTCATGATGAATTATAAGAGGGAGAAAAACCCTAATTTAATGTTTATGATTTAATTTGCATAATTAGTTTGGAAGGTTATAGAAGGAATGGAAATTGATTTTGGAAAAATGAGAAAAGTGTTTTTTTTTGGAATAAGTGGTGGAACATATTGATTTGGAAAATTATGAAAATTGATTCTGAAAGTGAAGAATGAAACTTTAACTCTATGTGAGTCATAGAAAATAAATATGGGAATTGGATTGTTGTATCATGCGTGTCGAGTGTACACATTGGGGGGAATAAATTGTAACTACCATGCTTGGGTTGTTAATGGGTTTGTGATCTCATGATAATTGAGTCTGTTAATAGATGTACAATATATTTGCATCTAGAGGTTTTGTCCTTGGTCATCGGTGGAGGATGACAAGCTAGCGCCTGCAGAACTGACTGCGCTAATAATCAAAGGTACCGTTACCTTCCAGCTAGCGCCTGCAGAACTGACTGCGCTAATAATCAAAGGTACCGTTACCTTCCAGCTAGCGCCTGCAGAACTGACTGCGCTAATAATCAAAGGTACCGTTACCTTCCAGCTAGCGCCTGCAGAACTGACTGCGCTAATAATCAAAGGTACCGTTACCTTCCAGCTAGCGCCTGCAGAACTGACTGCGCTAATAATCAAAGGTACCGTTACCTTCCAGCTAGCGCCTGGAGAACTGACTGCGCTAATAATCGAAGGTACCATACCCCTCCAGCTAGCGCCTGGTAAACTGGCTTGTTGTTGTATGGGGTGTATTGTTGGCTTACTACGCACATAGCTAGTAGAGCAAAGTTGGTTGTAGTTATTTTAGTATATCTTTGGCTTACTAAGCACATAGCTAGTAGAGCGAAGTGGGATTGTTGTTGTTTCGTTGTAACTGAAAATATCATGGATTTTGATTGGTTACAGTTCGGAGGACCGAGTTACTCCATTGGTTGATCGTATACATGTTGGTGGGTTGTAAATTTATATTTTTACAAAGATATGCATGTATAGTTATGATAGAAATGGAAACGAACTAAAATGTCATTTTTGTCTTTTGGAAAGTGTGGAAGAGAACGGTTGTTTTGTAGATAAACATGTTTGAAAGGGTACATCTGAGTATGTATAGGAAATGGAAGAGGGTATCGGGCTTAGTGAGATTACTTCCTAAGTATTTGTTAATGTTATGAAAGGTTGGGAATAGGGATTAATGAAAGGAAAAAGGAAAGACAAACCACTTGTAGTGTTGAATGAAACAGCTGTTTTCGAGAAAAGTTCATACATATATAATTTTGTATAAACTGTCACATTACTATTCTAGTATGAGAATGAGTGTTCATGATCATAGTTATCTGTAAGTTGTTATTGTTGAGGATCATGTTGAGTTCCCTACTGGACTATATGTTCATCCCACGTTGTTGAAATCTTTTTTAGGTGTTGAGCTGAATGTGCTGCAAGATTTGGATCTATTTATTTACTGGCCACGGGGCCTCAGTTATGTTGGCGGAATGCCATTGTTGTAAAAGGGTTACACCCTTCTTCTTGTACCTTAAGTGATGTAAGCCCAAGGGCAATTTATTAAGTATGTTCATGTAATATTTACTTTGCATACGAATGAGAGTATTGTTAATTACTTCTACGGATTGAATGTATGAGTTTATTTCCGCATGTTATCCTTGAAATTGAATTAAGTTAATGAATTTGGTAATGACTTCGAGTAATAAAAAGTGGGGCGTGACAGAAAGAGTAATTAAAAATTATTGATTGGTTGATCTACAAGGAAAAACATTGACTTAATAAAAATATAATTTCTTTGTCCAAATAAGTTGTTGATTTGAGGAATAAAAATGGAGCTTTTTTCTGTAGTAAATTTTTCTGATGGAAAATAGAGCTACCACTCTTGCTGGTTAGGTACATAAGTAATGCATTTGTTTCATAAAATTGTGAGATATATTAATAATGTAATTGTGGGAATTTTCTACTGTAACAATAATATTAAACGCATAAAAATATTAAACATAGTTGTTTTGCCATTAATAGATTGGTTGGATGAAGAGTGGATATGCTACCAATACCTAGCAAAAGTCCCTTTTCTCATGAGGTTGTATAATACCCTATTTTTTGCCCTAGTAGATAAAATTCTACAAATGATGACTACAAGTCATACATTCTTACAAGGGATAATACAAGGGATAATTAGGTTACTTATTGGCCATTGCACTACAAGTACTTAAATAATTGAGAAAAGAAAAGAAAAAAATGACAGGTGAACTTGATGCCTTATTTTTGTATTTTTTATTTTATTTATTTATTATGGATTTCACTATTTGGCTAGATTGTGACTTTCATGCTATCATTCTAAAGGACATGTGTATATTCCCTCTACGGTATCTTTAACTATGATCTTGTAATGTGGTTGAAGTTTTCAAGAACTATTTGCTGAGACATTTTAAAACAAGGTAATGCCCTTTCTTCTTAACTTGGTTGTGCACAATGGGGGTTCAATTGGCAAATTATATACGTTGCTTAAGTGCTGCTTTCGCTATTTTGTAATCAAGTTATGAAATTTTCTTCTCTGTCACTTCTCACCTAGGTTGTAGATTTGTTTTGCTCTGTTTTATTGGTTTTATTTTGTGCTCTTTACTCATTGTTATTTTATGTGGTATGGGTGAGACACAAAATATATGTGCTGATTACTAGAATGGATGAAAGTAATAATAACTTAATACTCAACGAAAAGGCTACTTGGGTCAATTTTTCTCGTAGCGTCATGTATTACTATCTCATTTTGTTTCTTGATGTGTTCCTTGGGTTTAATATGTTTGATAATTTACCCTATATATGTATTTAGGTATATGCATATATACACACATGTATAATGGGAACTTGACTTTGGTCTATAAATGTTATAGGAAATGTTACACTTCCTAGAGGGAACTCTTCAGGAAGGAACAATAATCCATTATGAAACTAGAATATTTGTTTGTGCCTCTGTTTTATTGCTTTAGATGTGCCCATGTTTTGTTGTTTTAGATGCGCCTCTGAGTAGAACAAAGTTTTCATCCTTAATTGGTGAAGAAGCTTGGGCTAACTGATCTGTTATCTCCTTAATTTGAGTCAAGTACCCTTTCATAGAACACGAATTTGATAACAATGTAGAACTTGTTCTTCAATTGGTGTATCTGTGATCTCCTTAATTTGGTTCAAGTACTCTCTTTTGATAATAATGCCTAAAGTGAGTCCTCTTTTTCATTTGATAGGCCAAACAACCTAGGGAACTCCTCCTTCAAACTTATATTGTCGAACCATATCTGCCCAAAATTGAATCCTCCTGCCATCCCCAACTTCAATCCTAAAATTGATCAGATAGAAGTTAACCAAAGCAAGATTAGATGAGGCGAGTAGGATAATTTCTTTCCACAACCTTGATGCATTGCTAAATTCATATGGAGATGGTACCCACACTTGCTAGTACAAGGTTTGAATGCGTTTTTGCAAGCTTAACTTGTTCTATCCTTTTCATACCATTGCTCCGTGATAGTTTGATCCAATTATCATAAGACTAATAAAGATCTGAATACATACATATATACCCACACTTAATGCATTTTTGCAAGCTTAATTCGTTTGATAGTTTTCAAATGTTGATTAATTTTAGTGGGAATGTAATTGGTAAGTTGAGTTAATTTTTACTTAGTCAAGAGGATCATAACCAAATTTATAATGGTCGGGAAATCCTAGTTCTACTAGGAAATAACTATAAGAATCCAATCCTAAGTGTAGGAACTCCAGTTAGAATTGACATTGGGAAAAACGCCTTCTAACTTTTTAAGTTGCTTGTGACTCATTTGAATATTTCTACATGTTTCCTATCATGAAAATTAATAATTGTTTTTGAAAAACTTTGATGATAGTTGTCACCATCAATGAAGCATTCTCTAGTTAGATTAATTCCCTATTTATTTTATTTTATTTTATTTTTTTGAACTGGACAGTAAGGCTGTGTATGATTGCTAGTTTTGGGAGTGGAATTAGATCCATAGGTTTTTACAAAATTAAATAGAAATGTATGAAAAAAATATTATTATTAACAACGCTTTCTTTTTTTTTTTTAATTTTTTATTGCAGGTAGCTAGAGGTGTAGTCATGCGTGTTTATGGACCTGAGTTTGCCGGTGCATTAATTCTAAGTTGTGCTTATACATGGAGTTTTTGATATATTTCGCATCAGACAAACATGGCGTGCACTTGGATATGATCGTTTTTGAAATCTTTGATGGTTTTGTTAAATATGTTTTTGATGTAGTAAATTTATTGTAAACTAAATGGATGAATAGATGGTTATTCTGTAAACTAAATGGATGGATAGATGGTTATTTTGTTAAATATTAATGTTTTCATGTTGACAGGTGGTAGTAATTTGATAGATTAATTACTATTTTGACGTCCTTTCCATGGTTTATTGTTTGTAGATTGGATTGTTGATGGATTGGTGTGTTGAAATTAATTGGATGGACATGAATTATGCATTAATTGCAAATGTATTACAGGTATCACAAAAAAAATTAGCATTACATGGCAAAAATGATGCTTAAAATTGAAAACTTTTTTGTGACCAATACAACTTTAGTCGCAAAAGGCCTGTGAGAAGCTTGCTGCTATGACTGACTTTTCGCGACCAAAATATGTTGTTGCTAAATGACAGCTTTCTGCAAACCACTTTTCATCTACCAAAATCGGTGGTCGCAATTATTTCCTTTTAGAGACTAGATTTTTTGTCGCAAAATGAACAACTTTTGAAAAATTGAAATCCTTTTCCCGACCAAAGTAAATGGTCGCAAATGCTTTACTTTCCACAACCAACTTCAGTTTTGGTCACCAAAAACTTTATGTGACGGACTTTTAGCAA
The DNA here is from genome assembly GCF_004153795.1 of Camellia sinensis. Classification (NCBI taxonomy): domain Eukaryota; kingdom Viridiplantae; phylum Streptophyta; class Magnoliopsida; order Ericales; family Theaceae; genus Camellia; species Camellia sinensis. The sequence continues at coordinate 3,432,077 of NW_021025487.1, read as the reverse complement.
CTAAATTGCAATTTGCAACCAACTTTTTTTGGTTGCTAAAAACCATCAGCGACTAGATATGATCTTTCTACGACCAAAAAGTTGGTTGTTAAAAGTGTTATTTCTTGTAGTAAAATCTTGTTTACAAAAAATGAATTATATTTATAATTTTAAGTATAACCATTCATTTTTTAATACAAAATTGATTCAAACATATAGTTACCATTATCCGATTAATTTGAAATAAAATGCTCCAATAACTTTTCTTCAAATTTGGTTAAAAAAATTGACACATTTGTGCGGACAAGAAGATGTTCACTACTTATAATGAGGCTGCAAATGATGAGTAACTATTCATGGGAAATTCATCTACTTCTGTTGTGGCTGGGCAAGGGAAAGGGATCTTGAAGATGACATCGGGGAAAGAACTGACCCTCAACAACGTACTGCATGTACCAGACATCCGAAAGAATTTAGTTTCTGGTTCTTTGTTAAGTAAAAATGGTTTTAGGCTTGTTTTTGAGTTTGATAAATTTGTATTAACAAAGAGTGGCATGTATGTTGATAAGGGATACATGAGTGATGGTCTCTTTAAGTTAAATGTAATGACGGCTGTACCAAAACTTTCTGTTAATAAGAATAACACATCTTTTGCTTATATTCTTGAGTCAAATTTATGGCATGGTAGATTAGGACATGTAAATTTTGATACTTTGCGTAGACTAATTGGTTTGGATTATATATCAAAGTTTGAAATTGATCCTAATCACAAATGCGAGATTTGTGTAGAAATAAAACTAACTAAGGCTTCATTTAAATCAGTTGAAAGAAAAACCGAACCTTTAGAATTAATTCATACAGATGTATGTGATCTTAAATTTGTTCAAACTAGAGGAGGCAAAAAGTATTTCATAACATTTATCGATGATTGCACAAGATATTGTTATGTATACTTACTTAGAAGTAAAGATGAAGCCTTAGAAATGTTTAAACTCTACAAAATTGAAGTTGAAAATCAACTTGGGAAAACCATTAAAATGGTTAGAAGTGATAGGGGTGGTGAATATGATGCACCTTTAAATGAATTTTTGCACAACATGGTACTATTCACCAAACTACAGTACCCTATTCTCCACAGCAAAATGGAATTGCTGAAAGAAAGAATAGAACCCCTAAAGAAATGATGAATGCCATGTTACTTAGTTCAAGCTTACCGCAGAACTTGTGGGGGGAAGCAATATTGTCTGCTAACTATGTTCTTAACAGAATAACCCACAAGAAAACTAACAGCACTCCTTATGAATTGTGGAAAGGTCGACCACCTTTCTACAAATACTTAAAAGTATGGGGGTGTTTGGCAAAGGTAGAAGTTCCTATTCTGAAAAAGACCAAGATAGGACTAAAAATAGTGGATTGTGTGTTTATTGGTTATGCTCAGAATAGTAATGCATATCGGTTTTTGACTTATAAATCAGAAGTACCTGATATAAATGTGAACACTATTATAGAGTTAATGAATGCTATGTTTTTTGAACATGTTTTTCCTTACAAGAAAAGACAGGAATTAAGTTCACATAAAAGAACTTATGATTGTACATAAAGTCAAGAGACTAATGACAATCAAACACAAGAGGTTAGTAATGGTCTCGATTAACAGGATTTAACTGATGATGAACCAAGACGAAGTAAGAGAGTGAGAACACCAAAATCCTTTGGTCCAGATTTTCTGACATACTTGTTAGAAAATGAACCTCAAAGCTTTAAGGAAGCAATGACAGGTCCTGAAACACCTTTGTGGAAAGAGGCTGTTAATAATGAAATTAAATCCATTATGAAAAATCATACTTAGGAATTGGTGGATCTTCCACCTTATTCTAAAATTTTTGGATATAAATGGATATTCAAGAGAAAAATGAAAACATATGGTTCAATAGACAAGTATAAAGTAAGACTTGTGGTAAAAGGTTACAGACAAAACGAAGGTCTGGACTATCTTGACACATATTCCCCTGTGACAAGAATAACATCCATTCGCATGCTTATTGCTATAGCAGCGTTGTATAATTTAGAAATACATCAAATGGATGTTAAGACAACTTTCTTAAACGGTGATCTAAATGAAGAGATCTATATGGAGCAACCTGAAGGGGTTGTAGTGCCAGGGCAAGAAAAGAAAGTTTGTTGGCTTGTAAAATCTCTTTATGGATTAAAACAAGCTCCTAAGCAATGGCATGAAAAATTTGATCATGCTCTGCTTACTAATGGGTTTAAGATAAACGAATGTGACAAATGCGTCTATGTTAAAAACACTGACCAAGGATATGTCATAGTTCGTCTTTATGTGGATGACATATATTAGGAATGAAAATTACTAAAACATTGGATGGATATGTATTGTTTCAATCACATTAAATTGAGAAAATGCTTGGTAAATACATCAAGGATGATGTGAATGTGGCAAGAATACCTGTATATGTCAATCTTTATTTGTCAATTAGGACCTCTGCCCGGGTGTCTCAGTTAAAATACTCCCAAATCATTGGAAGCCTAATATACCTAATGAATTGTACTCGTCCTGATATAGCTTATGCTGTCAGTAAATTGAGTAGGTACACTAGTAACCCCGGAGAAGACCATTGGAAGGCGATCATTCGGATTCTTAGATATCTAAGATTTACCTGTGATCATGGTTTGAACTTTATTCGATATCCAGCAGTACTCAAAGGTTATTGTGATGCCAATTGGGTATCGGATACTAAAGATTCAAAATCCACTAGTGGATATGTCTTTACTCTCAGAGGCGCTGCAGTTTCTTGGAAATCCACGAAACAAACATGCATCGCACGATCCACAATGGAATCTGAGTTCATAGCTTTAGACAAAGCAGGAGAAGAAGCAGAATGGCTTCATCACTTCTTAGAAGACATTCTAACGTGGCCAAAACCTGTGCCAGCTATTTGCATTCATTATGATAGTCAATCTGCAATAAGTAGGGCACAGAATCATATGTATAATGGTAAGTCATGACATATTCGTCGTCGACATAATACCATAAGGCAATTGCTTTCAAATGTAATAATCTCAATAGATTATATAAAATCTAAAGAGAATATTACAGATCCGTTAATAAAAGGTTTGACTAAAGAGCAAGCGTATAGTTCATTAAAGGGGATGGGATTAAAGCCTATTACATAAGAGTCATGATAATGGTAACCCTACTTCTATGACCGGAGATCCCAAGAACTAAGTTCAAAGGGACAACTAAGTTACGTGTGGCTTGCTAGAAATCACCAAGGGGTTAAAATTCCCTACCCATTCCTATGGTGAGAGTGATATCTGCAACATGTGTTGTATGCAGGGGTTTAAGGATAAGCTTTGTTTTTAATGATTACTTATATCTTGATTTAGGCATAAAAATCAAGATAAGTATAAGGAGATACTCACAATAAGAATCACCTATATGAATGTCGAACTGGGGTCGGTTCTATGAGAATGAAGAGGCAAAATTCTCTAGAAGCATTCATGAACAACCAGGAGCGTTCAAGGCCAAAATGAACACAACCGTGAGAACCACGATGTGTTAGGAGATATTTTATGTGAAATCTATTGTCTTGGCTTATACAAACTGCTGAACAATTCAAGGCATCACATCCATTGGTTAGCTAGTAAGTCTGATAGGTTATCACTAGGGAAGGTTCAAGGTTGAAAGCTACCTATCCTGATGCAAGATATTTTTTGATTTATACTCTTTCGACAAATTCTGCATATTGTTGCATTTCCGTTGTCATCAAATTCCATTCATGTGGGGGATTGTAAGAAATGGTTTTGGAAAAAATAATTTTTTTTCTTAACTTTGGTCTATTTTTTAGGTGGGACCCATGCGCCAAAGTTGGTGGTTCAAAGTGGTAACGCGTTCTATGCCGCATTGTGATTCCGTAGTATATTTGGTTGCTCAAAACCATTATCGGGTGCATGAGAAATTGAAGCTAAAGTGAGCTCCATGGAAATGATGTTTTTTGGTGAAATTTCATAAAGGTTTGTGTTAAGGGTTGTCCCACATTGGTTTGGTAGACAAACTTTGTGTGGGTTTATAAGGCTTGGGTTTGGAACTTGGGGTAGGCCCCAAGGGGCACTCAAGTTTTGTAGAGGGGGAGATTATGGGCAAAGTGCGCTCACTACAATAAAAATAGTCTTTAGAGACGAAAACTAATGACAAAATTTTTTTTTGTCACGAAATACGTATCTTTTAATGATGAAAATAATATTTCGTCTCCAAATGTACCATTTTAGAGACAAATAAAATTTCGTCACCAATTTAAATCATAAAAAAAAAAAATTAGGTGACAAAATTATTTTTCGTCATTATTTATATTTTTTTTGTCACCAAATATTTTCCCACTAATTTTTTCGGAGGGTGCCAAAATTTTGAGACTTTTGGTGATGAAAAAATTGGTCACCAATTATAAAATTATTAATGACGAATATATTTTTGTCACCAATAATTTTTAATATTTTAATATCATTTAGTGACAAAACTATTTTTGTGGCCAATATTTTTATCTTTGGTGAAGAAATAATTTTGTCACCAATAAATAATTTAGTCACTAAATATTGTAGAGGGGAAATAAAAATGTTTTGGCGCAATCAGTTCTTCTTCTTCTCAAACACACACAATAATTTCTCCATCAAACCTATTTCACACACATCTTATACTCATTCACACACAGAGTTCCCTCACCGCCGCTGCTACCATTTCATCGACTCACCGCCGACAGCCCTTCCTCACCGCCGCCATTGGTTTCTCCTTCCCTTGCTGCCGATCGTTAGCCCCTCCTTTCCTCACCGCCGCTGCTGTGCCGATCGAAGAACCACCACCGCTATTAGTTTTTCTCTCTCTTTCTCTCGATGCTCCCTCTGTCTGATATTTTCTTTGTTTGATGTATATGCTCTATATACATATAAAATATGCTTGGTATATGCTCTGTATAATGCTCCATATACATATAAAATATATATGTATATATATATATATATAACTTCAGCAGCCGATTTCACCACTTCTCAATTTTTTCTTTTTCGGTTGATCCCCACCTTTCATTCCTCAGTTTCTTTCTCATTGGTTGCAGATTTTTTTTACATATACAACCTGTGATTTTTCTATTGTTGCTTCTTTTGCCATACAACTATTCTTCAATCCCACTCAGCCTTTTGACTTCAATTTCAATCCCCTCTACTGCATATATCAATTTCAATCCCATCTGCTGCATATATATAGGCTGCATATTTTAGGCCTTTTGACAGTGGCAGTTCATTACATGTATTAGAGGCCATGTGTGATAACCCTGTTCCTTATTATGCTGATTGGTCCTTATCACGAATGTGATTATGTGTTTGAAATGATTTTGTGTGCCATTTATGTGAAAATATGTGGTTTTGAATTTCTATCTATTCACCGTAGGAATATCTGTTTGATTATCTGCTTTGGAAATTAAATTGAAGGCCTTATCGGCCACGGAACCCGAAATTGATTACGCCATTGTGATTAGCGTAATTTTTAGAGCCTACGGTGAAATTTAATTGAAAATTGATGTGGATCAAAATAATTAGACTCAGAACGAAGAATTAAGTGCTAAATTATTTAATATTAGAATAATGTAATTGAGTGGGGCTTTATAAAAGGGGCTTATTATATTCAATTCCCCTCTTGTATATCATTTTGGCTGATTTCAACTCTAAGAAAAGGGGAGAGGGTCGGCTAGAGAGAGAGAGAGAGAGGGAAGCAATTGGAGATTTGAATAAGAAACTTGAATAACTTAGAGATTCAACTAGAATTTGTGAAGAATTGAACCTCTAGGTAAGTAAATTCATGGATTTTGAATTGTAATTTCGTGAATTCAAAGTTGAATAGTGGTCAAGAACATGGATTAAATTCATTATAAGGAAATTGAGTTGATTTGGTTGTATTTAAAGTCAATAGATGCATGCATGTAGGAAATTACTATGAATTTCCATATTTGAACACAATGTGTATAATCTATGTTGAATCTTGTTTGAAATCCATGTATTTGATCATCTCTTCACCAATTAAGTTGATATGAATGAATATTTCTCACATGCAAGAGTAGATCATGGAGGTATGAGCTTTGCATGTTTGAATTTGATGTGTTGGTGATGAGTTTGGGTTAATTTGAGGCATGCATGTAAGTAATTCAAGAAATTGAGCTTCATTGTATTGTAATTTGGTATTGGCATCATGATTAGTATATGTATATGTGACATTTGAGCCATGGCATGCAAGAAATGTTGGTTAAAGTGTTGGATTCGAGCTCAAGAACCATTCTGGAAAACCCAGAATTTTTGATGTCCGCTCGAGCGGGGGAACCGCCGCTTGAACGGGGATTTCAAGCTCCCAGTATTTTCTTGCAGGCATGGTGTTTGCTCGAGCAGGGAAGTTCACGCTCGAGCGGGGAGCTATGTAGGATGAACTTCCGCTCGAGCGTCCGAGTTCACGCTCGAGTGTAAAAATGATACAACCAGCACTTTTGCAAACCTAATGGGTCCACTCGAGCGGGGAATCCCACGCTCGAGCGGGGACCCTGTTTTCTGAAATTTTAAAAATGTATTCTGTGTTTCGTTTTCCGTTCTCTTTTACTTGCAAGCACTCTTAGGCATGCATTAAGCATTGTAATTGAGTTAAAGAGATAAGAATGAAGCCTAAAGAGGAATGTGTGAATTAAAGAACGGATTGAATCGTTTGTGACCCACATGTGCTATATGATGTGTAGGGTCAAGCTCCAGGGCAAATCCATAAGCCGATCACTGTGAGTAATATCTTAACAAGATATTTGAAATATGTTGTTGTCCAATTGTTTACTTCTATTTAAGTTTTGTAAGTTCATTAATTTGAATGGTGGACAACGATTGACAAGAATGATTGGGCCGAAGGTCGCTTTGACATGAATGAATGGGCCAGAGGCCGTTTGACATGGATGGATGGGCTAGAGGCCGTTTTGACATGAATGAATGGGCTAGAGGCCGTTTGACATGGATGGATGGGCTATAGGCCGTTTTGACATGAATGAATGGCCCAAAGGCCAGTTTGGTACGAAAGTATAAATGGGCCCAAGGCTAGTTTGACATGAAAGTTTGAATGGGCCGAAGGTTAGTTTGATATGAAAGTTTGAATGGACCGAAGGCCAGTTTGACATGAAAGTTTGAATGGGCCGAAGGTAAGTTTGACATGAAAGTTTGAATGGGCCGAAAGCAAGTTTGACATGAAAGTTTGAATGGGCCGAAGGCCAGTTTGACATGAAAGTTTGAATGGGCCGAAGGCCAGTTTGACATGAAAGTGTGAATGGGCCAAAGGCCAGTCTGACATGATAGCATGAATGGGCCAGAGGCCAGTATGATCTATATCTATTTATATGCTAGATAGAAATATGAATTGGGCCTAAGGCCGTCTGATGTATATTGTTCCAATGTATTTTCTTTATTTGATATTATTCACTGGGCTTTCGCTCAAGCTCATTCATGTGTTTGTAGGTGAGCCAAGAGAGGTCCAGACCCAGCCTCAGTAAAGTCTGTATGGAACAACTAAGGTTTTGAAGAGTCAGCCCTTGCGTCTCACGCATGAGACACGTCTTCGCCCTTCTGCCATTCTATGTTATTTTGTCATGTTGGCGAGGACTTTGGTACACGTCTCACGCATGATCCTGTCTGTATAGATCTTTATGCTACTATACTTTCGGTTGTGAGTTATTAACATATGCATGTATGGAATGTTACGATGTGCATATAAGCACGGCTCTATGGATAAAGTTTTAAATTACTTTTGTTTGGCCCCCGTTAACTCTGTTAAAATACGTTTGGTTTGGTTTGAGGCCGCAGGTAATCTCATGATTACTGGCCGGTTATGTCCTTAACCCACGGGGGCGGGTTCAAATCATTACACCATGCCTCTTTGGTCTTTGTAGTAGTAGTAGTAATGTTATGTTTAGGTAGTATCAAGTATGCTCTTGGACTAGCTAGTATGTTTTTAGTAGTGTTTGATGTTGCCTTTTTTTAACAACTATGAATGGTTTGAACCATTTTGCATAATTCTTGTGACTCGTGTTTGATGTTTATGTTATACCCACATTGCTTGCGAAGTGCTTGTATTGAAAATCAAAATGTGTTGCAATGTCAAATATTAGTAAAGATGAAGTGAAGTCGTATGTCTAACACCAAATGGTTTGAAGCAATATTGTAGAACTCAATTCAACAAGTGGTAACATAATTATATAATTATGGTTTAAATCGTGGGATCGCCATAGTGAGGAAGGGAATTATATAATCATGGTTGAAATCATGGGATCGTCACCATGAGGAAGGGATTATTCATCATGAGGAAGGGATTATTCATGTACACGCCCCTCTAAAGATAAGTCCACATAATTTAATGTCAAATGCCATAAAAGAAATATTTTGCCCTAATTAATTTTAGGTAAGATGGCTTTGTATGAAGATAGGCATATTAGTCATACTAGTAATCATTACTTATAAAAGGAGGATATATATCATATGGAAATTATGTCTTTTGTAAATTTGATTATAACAAATAACATAACTCAATACTATAAGGATCGTAACTTAAAAAAAGAAGAAGAAGAAGTTATAATTAAATATCACATGAGGTATAACTAAGAACTTTTGTTAGAATGTTTTGTTCAGAAGTGGCTGTCATTTTTGGTTTTGTTTTTGTAGGATTTCTGTTCTGGTTAGAAGGGGCCTAGGTTAGTAGGTGCAACATCCGTAGCCTTCTATGTGGGAGTTCTGCTAGTGGAGTATTTTGGTGTTATAATGGTGGAGTATTTTGCTTTTGTATTGCAGTAGGAATGGTGTTAGAATGTTAAAATCAATAATGACCATTTTTGTTAGTTTTTATTCCTTATAACATTAGAACTTGTATAAGAATCTTCATTAAAGATCTAGACATTTATTTGGTGAAGTTCTTATTGAATTTTTCAATTTAATTAGTTCATAAATACACAAGTCTACATTATACTATATTGTTTATAATCTTTCATTTGTGATCAGACATGGATAAAAGTTGGATTGCCTTAGGTAGGACGGCTGATGGAAGGATGAGTAAACCATATAATGATGGGGTCAAGTTATTTCTTCAATTTGCAATGGGGGTTATAGACCAGAATGGTAATCTGTTGTGTCCATGTATAAAGTGTGTGAATGTTTGTAGACAAAATCTTCAAAATGTGAAAATTCATTTGCTCCAATATGGGATTATGCAAACTTACACTATATGGCACCAGCACGGGGAACCCCGTGTTTCAAACGAGGCTTACCATGATGATGAGATGCGACTTGATGATGATGAAATTGTAGGTGGTATTGAAGCCTTAGTGGAAGATCGAATAAGAGGGGAATCGACTGATATAACCCAAGGGGAGAAAGTGAGAACTTTTGATCAATTGTTGACTGATGCCAAGCGTGAGCTGTTCCCAAATTATACAAATTATACTTTGTTAAAGTTTGTGATTGAGGTGCTTAATATGAAGGTAACAAATCATTGGAGCTATAAGTCAGTTGATATGATGCTAGAGTTTTTAGGTAGACTTTTACCGAAAGAAAATTTGGTTCCAAAGAGAACTTATGAAGCTAAGAAAATACTACGTGACTTGGGCTTGTCATATGGGCTCATTCATGCTTGCATAAATGATGTGTATTATTTTGGAAGAGAATGCAACACTAGATAAATGTCCGACTTGTAAGACATCTAGATACAAGATCAATCGTGGAAGGGGTAAGAAGATCCCTCATAAAGTATTGCGGTACTTTCCTTTGACACTAAGGTTGAAAAGATTGTACATGTCAAGGAAGAGGGCTGAGGACATGAGATGGTACAAAGACAAATGAGTGGACAACGAGATATTGAGGCATCCCGCTGACAGTGATGAGTGGAAGGAATTTGATGCACAACATCGTGAGTTTGCCTTGGAGCCTCGAAATGTGAGGCTAGGGTTGGCCGTTGATGGGTTTAACCCTTTTGGGAACATGAACAACTTTTATAGTTTGTGGCCCGTCATACTCATTCCATACAACTTGCCACCTTGGTTGGTTATGAAGGATCCATTTTCTTTGATGTCATTACTTATTTCTGGAGAATCGCAACCAGGGATTGATATTGACGTCTACATGCGACCATTGGTGGATGAGTTGAATGATTTATGGACAAATGGTGCATTGACTTACAACGCCTCCACCAATGAGACTTTTCGAATGCATGCAGCTTTGTTGTGGACAATACATGATTGGCCTGCATTTGGTGACATATCTGGGTGGAGAACAAAGGGTCATTATTCTTGTTACACTTGCAATGATGAACCATATTTTGAATCATTGAGAAGTAAGACGGGGTACACTAACCATCGATGTTACTTGCTTGAGGACCACCCAGAAAGGCGAAAGAGTAGGGCTTACAATGGTAAGATTGAGAAACGGAAAAGATCTTTGGAGTTGTCGACGGAAAAGATACAAGACCAGTTGGACAACGTGACAGGTGTCATATATGGAAAGTATCCAAGTAATAGAAAAAGGCCCCGTCAAGCACCTAATTGGACAAAGGTAAGCATCTTGTATGAGTTACCCTATTGGAAGAAGCGAAAACTTCAACACAACATTGATGTCATGCATGCGGAGAAAATTTTTAGTGAAAATGTTTTCGGAACTATGTTAGGCATTGATGGAAAGAACAAGGACACAGACAAGGCACGGTTAGACTTGGAAGATATGGGTATAAGGAAAGAGCTATGGCTAACACAACGACCCGATGGATCATATGTCAAGCCTCAAGCAATCTTTTCATTGACACCTGCAGAGAGGGAGTGTAACGACCCCAAAATCCATATTAGAGATTACCTTTATGGCCTTATGGGTTAATGCATTTTAATTTAATGATATCTGTTCAAATTGAGGAATTAACTGTTGAGCCACGACTTTAAAATTGAAATTATCGACCTTTATGAGTTCAGAAATCACAATTGAGTATTTGGGTGTGTTAATGGAAATTTTTAGAACTATTTGGGAAAATTAATTGGAAATCTAATTTATCTAATTCGTTAATGCACGTTTGGGTGGGTAACTTGGTACTGCAAATTGAAGGCCTTAAAGGCTTCAGAAACCAGAACAGGGGACATATTTATGATCAGCACAATTTTTAGAGTCACCTGGGAACTTTAATTGAAATTTGATTTCATCTTTTGGAAGACCAAAATATCTAAAAAGAGAGAGAAGAGAACCGTGAGAGAGAAAGAGAGAAGAGAGACCAAGATTCTTGAAAAAAAGCTCAACAACCACAGGGGTTTGAAGATGATTGAAGGGAATTGAAGAAAGAGAAGGAAGCTCACCCATGGAAACTTGAGGGAAATTGAAGAGAGCTAAGAGATAGACAAAGATTGGACTAAGGTATGATCATCTATCTTGAATCCTTATGTTTAAAGCATCAATTACATGAAATCAAGGATTGATATGGAAGATGTGAACTTTGAACCCCAACTATGGCTATATTATGCTCTTGTGTTCTTGTGTTTGGGAATTGGGTAATATTTTGAGGTTATGATGTTTGATGGAGATTAATAATGTGAAATTTATCATGTATTAAAGGGTTTTGGGCTTTGATTTACATGAACTTGAGGGTTGATTTGAAAATGAGAAGTTCCAATTTTTTATCCATTTCCGGATTGCAAACTGCCCAGGGCCGCACGTGCGGCTCTGTTTCCCGCACGTGCGGGAGACTGCTCTGTTCAGCCAACTTTGAATAAGCGTATCGTTTGCCTCCGGACTCCGTTTTGAGTGATTCTTAAGTCTAAAATCAAGCCTCGGAAGTCTAGTTTCCAATGGTGGTGGTCTCACTCCCAAATTGTAAATACAGAAATAGTTATGCCCAAATTAGTGACGACTATTCACTTTCTGTTAACCAGTTTTGTACCATTTCTTCACCTAAACCATTTCCCATCGATTTATCCTATTTTCTGAGACATGGATTATAACTTATTAAGGAATAATGAGCTTGGTACCACCATGGCTAATTGATTGAATGATCAAAGAGAATAAGTAAAGGATCGAGTATAATCTCATATTATGTGTTGTGCACTATACTTGTAGGTCGAGACAAGGACATCGTCCCACTACTACTGGGAGCCGATCACTGTGAGTAATAGTAGTGTAACAATATGTTTCACTTACTTCCTGTGATTATGATTTATGTATTGTTATTTGTGAATGGTCTATTCCATTGATGTTGTGCTTTGATTCAATTAATGGATATGCTTGAATAAAGGCATTGATATGGACCTAAGGTCGTTCTGTCCCTAGTAATAGACGTGGGCCCGAGGCCGTTATGATGTGAGTTGTTCTGTCCCTATTAATGCAGTGATACATTTGTCTTCTGTTAATAATGATCATTAATGTTCTGTTGTCCACAAGACAACTATATCGACTTGTAATAAACCATGGGAAAATCTCTGTACACTATTGAGGAATAGTACTGTAGCTGTACATTTTGCTTACTGTTAATAGTTAATACTGATGTTCTGTTATCTGCAAGTTAACTATTTGAATTCATGATAAACAAATAGAACATATGTGTATTATGGAACAATGATTTCTTTGTGTATCTGGAATCATTATGTTTTGTTAATAATGGGCCTGAGGCCAATCTGTTGATATCTGGGCCTGAGGCTGCTCTTCATAATATGTTGGGCCTAAAACCGTTCTGCATTATCTGTGGGCTTACAGCCGTTCTGTATTATCTGTGGCCTTACAACCGTTCTATATTGTCTGTGGGCTTATAGCTATTCTGTATTGTCTGTGGGCTTACAGCCGTTCTGTATTGTCTGTGGGCTTACAGCCGTTCTGTATTATCTATGGGCTTACAATCGTTCTGTATTATTTGTGGGCTTAAAGCCGATCTGTATTATATCTGGGCATACAGCCGATCTGTATTATATCTGGGCTGACAGCCGTTCTGTATTATCTCTAGGCTTACAGCCGTCCTGTATCATATCTAGGCTTACAGCCGCTCTGTATTATATATGGGCCTGAGGCCGTTCTGTGTTACATGTGGGTCTGAGGCTGTTTTAAAATATGATTATGTATAAGAGCTGTGTACGGTTTGATATGCATATTTACATTCTCTAAGTCTATGCTCAATTACTTAACCTCCTTACATTGCTATTATTCACTGAGGCTTGCTCACTCCGTTTTTATGAATATTTCTGTAGGTGAGCCGTCGGAGATTGACACTAGAGTTGTACTCAGGTTTGCCTGTTTGCCAAGTCTCCTGGGGTACGTCTCCGTGTGGAGACCTTAATTTGTGTTGGGAGCCATATAAATTATTAAGTCTTATGTAAGAGTGTGTGAGATCTATTTGAATTATGTGATTATATATAACTCTGGGAATGTATTTAAATGTTTAAATCCAATTAAACCATCATGTATGCACGAGCTCAATGGATGTTGTCTTTTATTGATATTGCTTCTGCTTAAGGCCCCGTATATGGTTAAATATTATTTTAAAATTCTGTTTTGAGGCCTATGTACAGGTCGGTCATGGACCAAACGGGGCGGGTTTAGGTCATGACAGGGAGGGTTTCTTTGAATTCTTAAAAATTGTCAAGTATCCATATGGGTATGTGGAAAACATATCCAAATCAGTGAATGCAAGAAATGGTAGACTAACAGGCCTAAAAAGCCATGACTGCCATGTACTGATACAAAGAATTCTTCCCATTGGAATGTGTAGTTACGTGGATAAAGAAATTAGCACAACACTTTTTGATTTAGGAAATTTCTTCCAAGACCTATGCTCTAGGACACTAAGGCGGAGCGAACTGGAGAAATTAGAGGAACGTATAATACACATTTTATGCAAGCTTGAAAAGATCTTTCCTTCAGCCTTCTTCGATGTGATGATCCACTTGGCTGTTCATTTGCCTCGTGAGGCTATTCTTGGAGGACCTGTACAATATCGATGGATGTACCAAATTGAAAGGTATTTTTTACACTTATAATTGTAAATGAGATTTGCGTAAGTGTGTTGCATATGTAATTATACTCCTAATTCATTCTCTCTTGAAGGTTTCTTGGAGCATTAAAAAAATATGTGACCAACCGAGCTCGACCAGAAGGTTCAATTGCCGAGGCTTACATTGTCAAAGAGTGCATTACTTTTTGTTCAATGTATGTTGATGGGGTTGAAACCATGCATAATCGACTAGAACGGAATGAAGATCGCGGTGAACGTCAACAAGGGTTGACAGTATTCACAGAAACTGCACGTCCAATTAGTCTAATCACACGAGATGCTGAAATGTCTCAAGAAATTCGTGATATTGCTTATTGGTTTGTGTTGTACAATAGCCAGAGATTGAAAAGTATTTGAAGTATGTGTTTCATTGAATTATGTTTATGCTTAGCTTTTTTATTTGCGGAACTACGTAGTAATTACTTTTTTTTTTTTCTTTTTTTTTTTTTTGAGTAGGGAACACAAAAATCTATTACAAACTCAAGCTAGACATGACATAACCCACATACAACGACAAGAATTTCCCAAGTGGTTCAAAGAGAGGGTAAAATATTTATAATTCTTCAACATTTACAACTTCAACAAAATTAAATTTTTATAAAATGTCGTCATTCATAAATTATTTACTTATTGTTTGTTACATGTAATTGTAGATAAATAGATTGAGAATGGAAGAGTCATTAGAGGCAACTGATGAATTGTGGTCATTAGCAAATGGTTCTAATTTGCTAGTGAGAGAGTACTCAGGTTGCATAATCAATAGCAGCCGGTTCCATACTCCAGATCTAGACACGGGGATCATGACAACCGTCGTATGAGTCAGAATAGTGGTGTGCTTACACACGGGGATCATGAAGGAAAATTGCATGACTTCTATGGTCACTTGTACAAGGTTTTGGAATTTGACTACATATGTGGTAAAAAGGTTGTTTTGTTCCAGTGTGAATGGTACAACACCGGTAACACTGGTAGAAACAAAACAATACGATTTGATACATATTGCACAAGCATTGACGTCACAAGTCGGTGGTACCAATCAGACCCATTTATCCTACCTAGTCAAGCTAAGCAAGTCTTCTATCTGAATGATACCAAATTAGGTGAACCTTGGAATGTCGTACAAAGGGTGCAACATAGGGGTGTCTTTGATGTTCCAGACACTAGAGATGGAGAATTATTGGATCCTTTAGAAAATAATGATGTGTTCCAACAAGAAAACATTACTGATGTTGTTCCAATTGACATTGACCCAATTGTTCGATACTGTAGAGATGATGTTGAATTCAATGTTATTTCGGAAGTAGGGTCATCAGATGCGATAATGGAAGAGAATAGAGATGATGAAGGAGATGAAGAACATAACATTCCTGATGTTGATATGGATTATGATATGTAATTTTTAGTATATCACTTTATTTTCGAACAGATGTTATTAATTAATGTAATTTTTATTTTATATGTTTATGTTACTTTCTTTGTCTTCTTTTATGTAATGGTGCATGATGACATTGTCTATATTTTTCAATTAAAGTTGAATTATGTTATATAGTTGTAGAAAATGGTTCGAGTAAAAAAACAATGGCTGAAACCAGGCGATTTGAGAACTAAGAAGCTAACAGAATACGAGAAACAAAGAAATAAGCGAATCAAGGAGAACTATGAGGTAATGAGCAATCTTGGAGTGAAGAATATTACAAATTCTTTAGGGAGTGTGGTTCAGCCCAAATGTGCAACTGCAAGGGAAAAGGGAATTAGGGTTGAGGTAGATAATGATGTTGAGTATAATCCTTCAGAGAGTGAGGATGACAATGATGATGAGTCATTGGGTTCCTTTGACTGCGAGGTATTATACACATTATTTTATATTTGTGTGTGAACATGTCTTTTACTATTTATATTTCTTCTTCACATATCTTACACATCATATCTTTTTTAAAATATATTTTAACTGTTTTAAGTATCATTTTCACTGTTTGATTATGTTGTTTCAGGAACAACAGATGGCACCAGAACTCCGTTTACGGTTTCATTCAAGGCCATTAACTCCCACCCCAGAGGAAATTATGGATCCCCCAAGTGAGGAGGTCGATACCCAACCCTTACCATCTCATAATGTGCAACCTGAGGACGAGGTGACTGTATCTAGCATCGTTGGTAAGTTTTCAAAGTTGTTTTTAAGGTTTAACTTGCATTTGTTTACTTACTAACTCAATTAATATTATATCCTTACAGCATCACATGACAGACGCGGTCGTGGCCCGACACGCCGCATACAGGCCCATCGCATTGTCGAGAAGGATGGGAAGATGTTAGTTCCTATACTTGAACAGTGACAATGCCTCCAAGCTAGTCTCTAAGATTGGTATAGAGGTTCGAACGCAGTTACCAGACCTGAGCGTTCGTAGGTGGAAAAAGGTGAATGTTGCTGATAAGGAGCCGATGATCCAACGCTTAGCGGTAATTATTGACAAACTCTTTTCATGTTTAGGCTTTGTTTCTTTGTAATTTTTAATTTTTTTTCATTTTGCAGGATCAGTTTGATCTACAAGGCAATCGGACTGATGTAGCAAAGGCTTTAGACACACAGTTTGGTCGACGATTGAGTGGTTTCACCTATAAGTTGCACAAACAATACGAGCAACTTAATGATGCAAGAGGGGAGGATTACGCGAGAAGCCACCCACCTGCAAGAGTTACTCTCAATTAGTGGACATCTCTAATTGATAAGTGGAATAGTAAAAAATTCAAGGTAAATTGTTTTATGTGTGTTAATTGTCAAAAATTAAGTTTTTTCTTACTAATGTTATCTTTTCTTGTTTGTATTGGTGTTTTAATTGTGTAGGAACAATCACTAGCTAATGTGAATAATAGGATGCAAATGAAAACAAAACATTGATGTGGATCAAAATCAATCCCGGTCAGGGTACATAGCTCGGTGAATTTTACTAATTTATTTTATTGGATTAGTAGGCTTTGTTATTTAAATCATTGAATTAACATTGACAAACAAATGAAGCAGATAATTGCAAATGGCAAAGTGCCCGACTTAGCAGAATTTTACAAGTCCATCCACTACAATTCGGACACGCATGAATGGATTTCATCGGAGAGCCAAGTTAATTATGTATGTACAAGGCAATGCCTTTCAATTTTGATAATATTATTTATTTTGCTGTGTAGGGTAGAATAACTAATACTTGTTTGATTTATTTCAAATTAATAAGACAACATGATACAGACGCAAGCAGAACACCTCCCGCAGACTAGTGTGATCCCCTTGACCCTAGAGGAGTTGTCAGTCAAGGTGCTTCAGCCAAGGCTAGGTTATGTGAAAGGACTCGGCATGAGGCCTTCTTCTTCTGTGAATACAACTGTTGCACCTGCTGAAAATAGTGACTATGTTCAACGCCTTGAGCTACAAATAGCACAACAAAATGAACAAATTGCAAGGTTTGAAAAGTCAGAGAAGAAACAAAGCAAGAAGATACAAAGTATCATAGAGTGTTTGAGGTAGAAAGGTATCACGGGAAATTTTGAGAGTGGGGAAAGTTCAGATTCTGATGGACAAGCTACTTGGTTAGTATATTATGTTTCCATGTTAATTTAGTAGAAATTTCTTCTTCAACTAAGATAGTGAACTATGCATGTAAAAGCCTGAGAAACATCACAAACACTGAAATACGCATGTGGCTCCCAATTAGGAAACTACTTTGAAATTTGCACTATTCCAACATGCAGGCATGAAACTAAGTCGAAAACTATTCCAACATGTAGGCATGGAACTAGCACGGGACTCCCGGTTTGAAAACTAAGTCGAAAAAGGCACTTTTTCACACTTAAGCTTGAAGATAGGCCATCGGATGCCAAAATCGTGCAACAACCATGAGATGGCCAGGGGAACACCTCAAACACCTTGGGAGGGACCAATGTGAGTTGTGGAAACTTACGAAACTAGCACGGGACTCCTGGTTTGAAAACTAAGTCCAAAAATGCACTTTTTCACACTTAAGCTTGAAAATAGGCTATTGGAGGCCAAAATCATGCAACAGCAATGAGACGGCCCGGGGAACACCTCAAACAACTCGGGAGGGACCAATGTGGGTTGTGGAAACTTACGGAACTAGCACGGGACTCCCGGTTTGAAAACTAAGTCCAAAAAGGAACTTTTTCACACTCAAGCTTGAAAATAGGCCATCGGATGCCAAAATCGTGCAACAGCCACGAGACGGCCCGGGGAACACCTCAAACACCTCGGGAGGGACCAATGTGAGTTGTGGAAACTTACAGAACTAGCACGGGGCTCCTGGTTTGAAACTAAGTCCAAAATTGTACTTTTTGACACTTAAACTTGAAAATAGACCTTCGGGGGCCAAAATCATGCAACAGCCACGGGACGGCCCAAGGAACACCTCAAAAACGTCAGGAGGGACCAATGTAAGTTGTGGAAACTTACGGAACTAGCACGGGACTCCCGGTGTGAAAACTAAGTCCAAAAAGGCACTTTTTCACACTTAACTTGAAAATAGGCCACCAGAGGCCAAAATCGTGCAATAGCCATGAGACGGCCCGGGGAACACCTCAAACACCTCGGGAGGGACCAATCTGAGTTGTGGAAACTTACGAAACTAGCACGCGACTCCCGGTTTGAAAAGTAAGTCCAAAATTGCACTTTTTCACAATTAAGCTTGAAAATAGCCCTTCGGGGGCCAAAATCATGTAACAGCTACGGAACGGCCTGGGAAACACCTCAAACACGTCGAGAGGGATCAATGTAAGTTGTGGAAAGTTACGGAACTAGCACGAAACTCCCGGTTTGAAAACTAAGTCCGAAAAGGCACTTTTTCACACTTAACTTGAAAATAGGCCACCGGTTGCCAAAATCGTGCAACAGTCACAAGACGGCCTGGGAAACACCTCAAACACCTCGGGAGGGACCAATGTGAGTTGTGGAAACTTACAGAACTAGCACGGGACTCCCGGTTTGAAAACTAAGTCCGAAAATGTACTTTTTCACACTTAAGCTTGAAAATAGGCCATCGGCGACCAAAATCGTGCAATAGCCATGAGATGGCCCAGGGAACACCTCAAACACCTTGGGAGGGACCAATGTTGTGGAAACTTACGGAATTAGCACGGGACTTCCGGTTTGAAAACTAAGTCCAAAAAGGAACTTTTTCACACTTAAGCTTAAAAATAGGCCATTGGAGGCCAAAATCATGCAACAGCCACGGGACGGCCCGAGGAACACCTCAAACACCTCGGGAGGGACCAATGTGAGTTGTGAAAACTTACGGAACTAGCACGGGACTCCCGGTTTGAAAACTAAGTCGAAAAAGGCACTTTTTCACATTTAAGCTTGAAAATAGGCCACCGAATGCCAAAATCGTGCAATAGCCACGAGACGGCCTGAGGAACACCTCAAACACCTCAGGAGGGACCAATGTGAGTAGTGGAAACTTACGAAACTAGAACGGGACTCCCGATTTGAAAACTAAGTCCAAATTGCACTTTTTCACACTTAAGCTTCAAAATAGACCTTCGGGGGCCAAAATCGTGCAACAGCCACGGGATGGCCCGGGGAACACCTCAAACACATCGGGAGGGACCAATGTAAGTTGTGGAAAGTTATGGAACTAGCATGGGACTCTCGGTTTGAAAACTAAGTCCAAAAAGACACTTTTTCACACTTAAGCTTGAAAATAGGCCACCGGAGGCCAAAATCGTGCAACAACCACGAAATGGCCCGGGGAACACCTCAAACACCTTGGGAGGGACCAATGTGAGTTTTGGAAACTTACTGAACTAGCACGGGACTCCCGATTTGAAAACTAAGTCCAAAAATGCACTTTTTCACACTTAAGCTTGAAAATAGGCCACCGGATGCCAAAATCGTGCAACAGCCACGGGACGGCCCGGGGAACACCTCGAACACCTCGGGAGAGACCAATGAGAGTTTTGGAAACTTATGGAACTAGCACGGGACTCCCGGTTTGAAAACTAAGTCCAAAAAGGCACTTTTTCACACTTAAGCTTGAAAATAGGCCACTGGAGGCCAAAATCGTGCAACAGCCACGAGACGGCCCGAAGAACAACTTAAACATCTCGGGGGGGGGACCTATGTGAGTTGTGGAAACTTACGGAACTAGCACGGGACTCCCGGTTTGAAAACTAAGTCCAAAATTGCACTTTTTCACACTTAAGCTTGAAAATATACCTTCGGGAGCCAAAATCGTGCAATAGCCATGGGACGGCCCGGGGAACACCTCAAACATGTCAGGAGGGACCAATGTAAATTGTGGAAACTTATTGAACTTGCATTGGATTCCCGATTTGAAAAGTAATTCGAAAAATGCATGTTAAATTGTATATTTTATGGATAAGATAATAATTGTCTAACTTGCATTTTTTTTTTTTTGTGTTTCATTTTTTTGCAAATTTGAGATTTGATATGGACATGCTTGGTAATTTGGAGGGAAGATGGTAGCTCATTTTGTGTTTTTGTTCATATTACCATATAAAAATTTTGAACAACACAAAATCAAGTAAGTTTTCACAAACTTACGCAAGTGATCTAACAAAAATATATAAGTAACACAAATTCGAGTAAATCATTTGACAAAATTTTGACCAACACAAAATCAAGTAAGTTTTCACAAACTCACGTAAGTAATATCACAAAAATGTGTAAGTTAACACAAATTTTTCGTAAGTCATCTCATAAAAGTTTTGAACAATACAAAATCAAGTAAGTTTTCACAAATCACGTAAGTGATCTCACAAAAATGCATAAGATGCCCAAATTCAAGTAAGTCATATGACAAAATTTTAATCAACATAAAATCAAGTAAGTTTTCATAAACTCACGTGAGTGATCTCACAAAAATATTTAAGTTAACACAAATTTCCCGTAAATCATCTCATAAAAGTTTTGAACAACATAAAATCAAGTAAGTTTTTACAAACTTATGTAAATGATCTCACAAAAATGCGTAAGTTACACAAATTCGAGTAAGTCATTTGACAAAATTTTGACCAACATAAAATCAAGTTAGTCTTTCACAAACTTACGTAAGCGATCTCAAAAAAATGCGTAAGTTAACACAAATTTTTCATAAGTCATTTAATAAAAGTTTTAAACAATACAAAATCAAGTAAGTTTTCACAAAATGATGCAAGTTACACAAATTCGAGTAAGTCATCTCATAAAATTTTAAACAACACAAAATTATGTAAGTTTTCACTAAATTTGTAATCAGCTAACAATAATTTATTTTTTTATATTTAATTTGTTGTCTAATTAATTGTAAAATATTAAATTATCAAAATTTTAATATTGTTTAATTAAAACTTGATAGTAATACTTATTTCGTTGTCTTCAACTAGTGAAATTTCATTATCTTCAAATAGTAAAATTTAGCCTTAATATTTAGGTGAAATTTAACTATTAGCAAAGTGAAATTTCTAGTAAACGAGTAAAAATTATAAAATTAAATACCAAAGATAGACTAGCGAGTAAATGCTTAGTTAAATTTCTAATAAATAAGTAAATGTTTAGGTGAAATTTTAACAATTAACATCATAACTACATCTAATTAGACATTTCTTCACACATAGTCTATCCATGTAATCTAATTAGACACGTGCCATGATTAACAATTTGAATATCATTAAATTGGCATTTCTATCCAATGGCCACGTAGCGCGACCATGTCAATACCATTATTCTTGCAACTTATAATTTATGTATCAGTATATTTATTGAAATGTTTAATTGTATCATTTCTATAGTTTAGAGAGTAAAGTGATACTTTGTGATAGTTTTCGAGGGGAAGGGGTAAAGTGATACTTCATGGTAGTTTTAGTAGAGAGGGGTAAATTGATACTTCATGATAGTTTTAGGGAGGTTAAATAATATAGGGGGTGTGGGACATTTTCATATAGCGAAAGAGATGCCTACAATTTTATTTATTTATTTTACTTTTGTAGTTATATTGATTTATTTAATAAAAATTTTGTTGGGACTCCCTTAATTATAAGTTTATACTAGTACAACATAAATAATAAAAAATTATTAACTCAAGTTTTCTAATTATTCAAAGATCAGATGATGACTAAACTAGTCTCCCATAAAACTAACCAATGTACTCTAAGGGGTGAGCTGTGGATATTTCGATCCGCCCAAACCAACCGAACCGAATCGATCCGCCACATTTTGGATGGATGCGTGATGACAAGCGGACAGTTGTAGATTGATTTTTTTCTAATCCGCCAAGTTTTGGACGGATGATGAATTTGAGGTTTCTTTGGTCGCAACAAAATCGCCAAATCGCGAGCACCCCTAATAATTTGTAAGATTTTATGTTTTCAATTTATTTAGATATTTTGTTTATGTTTTCAAATGAAAAAGAATTTGAATATTCTATTGTGTTTTCAATTTGTTTTCAATTTGAAAATCCTCTTATCAAATGGCAAGAGTTAATATTTGGTATTTTTGTATGAAAAATATAAGGCTTAATTTTTTCATTTAAAAAAAAAATCAAATTAAATAGTTTTTGAATAAAAAAAAGTAACGAAATAGTTTTGATAATGCATGGTTTTCTTTTTTGATCGGCAAATAAAAAACTTTATTGATGATAACAAACATACATTACATCTGAGCAAACATCAATAAAGATAAGACCAAGAGCAACATTATCCAAGCATCCCATCCTAATCCCAACTAGGTTGACACCAAGAGAGACACCCAATCAAATGTAAGCTCAAGACAAGATGTTGATGAGAAACCAACATAAACAAACCAAAACAACAGACAAAACAAAAGCACCCACCAATCACACAAAATACCCATTATGACACCTAACCAATAGACAAGATAAAGAGAATACACCAATCACCACAACCTTGCAAACCCCACCCTCACAGCCCATAATGCATGGTTTTCTTATATGTATTTATTAGTGGTATTTGACAATTTACTTGATAATCTTTTGGTTATGTTGAGTTGGATTGTTATCACAAAAAAAAAAAAAAAATTGTTGACAAGTTGTTGTATTATGTTCAATATTTGTAAAAGTTTAAACTGCCAAACTGATTCACTTCCATCTACCAATCCGCCAATCCGCTCAATCTGCATCTGTCAATTCGACAGATGGATGCAGATTGATTTTTTTCAATTCGCCAATCCGACGGACGGATGGCGGATTGGAGGTTCCCCGGCCGCAACCGAACCGCGAACACCCCTTGAGTAGGAAGTCACATTACACAATCTCCCTTGTAAAAATGTCTACTCTTATTTTCAACTTAGAGCAAAATGTGAGCCAACTTGCATACACAAGACCCACTTTAACATATGCTGAGTCTCACATCGAAACTCCACATTGGGTGCATATCTTTTTGGGTAGGTCCTTAGCGGGGTTGTTTCTTAGGGTATAAGAGCCAACTTACGTACACAAACGTATGAGTTCGGTGCAATGGTACATGAATTCACTTGTTTGAAAGAATTGCAATACAAGGCCATTTTGTTTTGGTTGTATTTGACTTGACCATAGGGGTTAATTGTAGTGTTTTGTGTCACAGTGATGTAAGGGAATAAAATAAGGGAGCTTATAACGAGTCGCAGATTGAAAGATTAGAAAGATATAGGTAGAATTTTAACTACAAAGTTTGAATTTAGTCACAATTTCGCAAATGCTCTCAATTAGAATACTAGGTTTTGACTAGAGTCATAATTGTAAATGATAAACATATTTGCCATTTTTTTTTTGAGAGATGTGTTATGGGAAAGTTACAAATGTAGAAAAGATTACTTATTTGTGCAAAAAAAAAAAGCAAGTCAAGGGGTTCAAATAAACTAGTTGAGGGGAAAAAGATTAAAAAACAAAAGAATACAAGGATCTGGAATATGAAGAGTTCAAACGTGGTAGAAACACTTTCTTTTTCTCTCTCCCTCTACATATTAGTTCCTCTCCAGCGCCCATCTTTTGTGTCCCCAATCCAAACTTCAGGGATGTGAGCTATTCTCTAGTAATCCCCACCTTATAGGTCTCTATTCAACTTGGAAAGCAATAGATGAGACATATCAAATAAGTCAATAAAAAAAAAGAAAGAATACAAGGATTTGGAATATGAAGAGTTCAAACGTGGTAGAAACTCTTTCTTTTTCGCTCTCCCTCTACATATTAGTTCCTCTCCAGCGCCCATCTTTTGTGTCCCCAATCCAAACTTCAGGGATGTGAGCTATTCTCTAGTAATCCCCCATCTTTTGTGTCCCCAATCCAAACTTCAGGGATGTGAGCTATTCTCTAGTAATCCCCACCTTATAGGTCTCTATTCAACTTGGAAAGCAATATATCGGACATATCAAATAAGTCAAGCAATGTAAGGTTGATTAGTTGTTCGATGCATGAGGGCAACTCCTCCATTAATTTGCAATTCTCAATGTATAGCTCTTCAAGATGAGGCCTCGCACCTTCTATCACTGTCACCTGCCTCAATCCTTTTAATCTAATAAGCAATAAAATCTTAAGCTTCTGGAACCCACAAGCCTTGAAACACAATTTCTCTACTTTATATGCCTCAACAAGATCAAGATAAACTAGATTGGGTACACCTTGAAGATATTGCAGTGGATCAACATCTTTTAACTTGCTCTACCTTAAACATACTATCACTAGGCTATCAAGAGAAGATTTTATGCTACATCAAGTCCTTGTCTTCTATATCATGCAAAATATGCTAAATCAACTCTAAAATAAATATTGCATTCATATCGTACCAAAAGAAAAAAAACCCTAATTCAAGCCAAACTAGTGGTAGAAGAGCAAAATAAATAAGAGCCAAAGAACCATACACAAAATCAAATCATGACCAAATTTATCTATTAATACATTAAACTATGCAAACAGAGCTTTACTTCTTTTTTTTTTAAAAAAAATTAATCGAAAATGAACTATATACATACCAGTTTGTTCAAAGTGAACTTAGACTTAACCGCATGCGTCACATTTTGTGTGATCTCTTCAATTGATGAAGGGTTAGGCATTGAAGATTGACATGGGTTAGCCTTCTGCGTATGTACTGCACTCCAAGGTACTCCTCCATAGGTCTTACAATAACCCATGTCCATATTTTCCTAATAGGTCATCATAAATCTTGTTTCAATATTCAGTCGTTTGCTCCTCCTCAGAAACCCTCCAAAGATGCTCATCATATCCAGCCTGCATTGCCAAAAACTCCATCCCAAAGACTATCATCAGGTTTAGAATAAAATTTGTAATCCTAATTTGAGTAAAGCCCTACAAAGAACAGATTTGCTTCATTACCATAGTTCCAACTCCATTGGCATGTATTTTATAACATGATGTAGATTGCACACTCAAAACCTCCATCCCGAAGACTATCATCAGGTTTAGAATAAAAAAAAAAAAGAAAAAACTAACTAAAATCGCAAGAGATACATATAAATGTGGGCATGTGTGTGTATGTATCCCAGATCTCATGAAATTTTATGAAAGTATAACACACGAAGCCAGTTAAGGGTCTAGGTTCGAAGAAGCAACATAATATATGAATGTATAAACTTCCCAAAAAAATTTAGACATGTTGTCATGACATCAAACTTTGAAAGAGACTAACCAAACTAGCAAGTAAAAAGTCATAAAATAAAAAAAATAAAAATAAAAATAAAATTTACAATCAATAAGATGGTCGAGTGAGGGTGGCCGACCGTCAAGGTGGCCGAGTGCCTTGATTGTTTTGAATGTGCACGGGGCTCGAGGCATACAGAAGCACTTGATGATGCGGCGTGAAACAGACGTGAGGAAAGAAAGAGAATGAGTGGGGGGAGGGGAGTTAATCCTAGCTATCCATGTAGGGTTATCCAGGGCACTGAAGGTGAAGGGACTAAATTTGAAAGGGTTTGGGTTACCCGTTGAGTTTACCCTTTCCCTTCATATGTAGCGTTCCCTCTACACTTCGCGAATTGATTCAAACTAGCAAAGTTCAATTATGACCTGTGGCAAATAGGCAAAGCTTGGACTTTTTCATTTGTGCATTTCACATACCTAATTACAAAAAACTAGAGCATCCTAGATTTTTCTCCTTCGTCTACCCTAATTCTTATATCTTCATAATTTCGCATTTCATTGTGTCTGCAATCGAAGCAATACATAGAAACGTGAGAGAGATGGCATAGGAGAAAGCTCCTACTATGACGATGGATCCACTCGGAGATGATGACGGAGTGGCGCTAGTAGAGCAATATAGAGTTGAAAGGTTAGTAGAGCAAAAAAAGGAAGGCCGCCTTGACCAATTTCGGCGACCATGATATCACAACCTATTAACCAAGTGGCGCTGACCACTGGTACACCAAGGCCGACAAATCGACACTAACGACAGAGGACCTTGAGGAGATCTGAACCAAATATCAAATCCCCGACAACATAGAATTAAGGCTGCCAAAGGCGGAGGAGAGGGCATCTGATGCCAGGCCCATGGAGTTTACCTTGTACGAAGGGACGTTGTTTGGGGGTTTGAGGTTACCATTGCCCCAATTGGCTGTGGACATTCTGAATCTGCTAGAGGTGGCAACAGGTCAGCTAGTGCCACATGCTTGGAAGATATTATTTGCTAGTGCCATTGTCTGGCCGCAAGCGACCGGGGGGCGACAAATGACGGTCGATGAGTTCTTCTCGTGCTATAAGGCAATAGGCCAACAGGAGACCTGGGTGTCGCTGTAGGTGGTGTTAGGCAGAGGATTTGGTGGCAGGGCTCTTTTCGTTAGTCAAAGGGTGGAGGATCAAGTGGTTTTATATCTCGATGAATAGCAGAAGGGAGGTGAGGACAATTTGGAAGATTCCTACCAAGTCCGTAGAGCCTAAGATAACGGCGACGAAGGAGAAAGAAGTAAAGGATGTGAAGTAGTGGCAAGAGAAAGAAGGGCCAATGTGGGATGATCTGGTGAAGCCCTATGTGCTCTTTGCCACTAGTTTGGGTCCTAAACCCATAGAGGGGGATCCCATCCCAGAAGTGGTTGAGGCTAGAAGGAAGGCCAAGAGGCTGATGACCATTGGGCGTTTGAGGCGGCAGAAAAGTTGAAACAACAAGAGTTGGGCCCAACACCCAAACCATATATGTAAAGGCTCGTTCACCCTCATCCTAAGGCCTTGGAGGAGCGGGATTTGTGCCTCTCAAAGTCCTAGTAGATCCTATAAAAGAAAGAAGTAAGGTAGGGATAGAGTAGATAGTAAAAAAGAAGAGGTATGCACCAAAAAAGGAAGGTGAGGGGAGAAAGGCCAAAAAGGCCAAGGAGAAGAGGGCTGAGCCAGCAAAAGAAGTAGAAGTGGGAGAGCAAAGGTCTGGGATGGTTTATGATAGGGGCGAGTGTGATACCCCTGTTTTGTAGTATGCTAATTGGTCCTTAATATGAGTATGATTATGTGTTTAGTACGATTTTGTGTGCTATTATGTGAAAATATGTGGTTTTGAATTTCTATCTGTTCACCGTAGGAATATCTGTTTGATTATCTGCTTTGGAAATTAAATTGAAGGCCTTATCGGCCACAGAACCCGGAATTGATTACGCCATTGTGATTGGCATAATTTTAGAGCCTACGGTAAAGTTTAATTGAAAAATTGATCCGGACTAGATTAAATCGATTAAATTGATGAATTAGTGCCCAATTACTTTATTATTATTATATTGGCATTAGTGGGTTATGTTGTAAGGGCATTACACCCTCAAATTCCTTCCTTTAGTGTATTTTGGCCGATCTTTGGACTCAAAGAAGGAGAGAGGGTCGGCTAAGAGAGAGAGAGTGAAAGAAATTGAGAGTTTGATCATTGAATCTTGGACTTCGAGCACTTGACAAGCATATACACTCATCATTGGGTGTGCAAGCGATGACGTCCAAGTCGTAACGGCTGTAAAAAATGAGGTGTCTACAGATAGCATGTGGTCTAAACGCGTATCCAAAGAAGTATTTAACTACAATGCAAGTTAAAATGATGTGCCGAGCTCAATGCATGCAAGACAATGGATGTAAGGCATGAGAGATGCTAAATGAAACATGATGCCGTAAACTAACCATCATAAGCTAGTAAATAAAAGGGAGAAAGACATGGGATTAGAAGACATACACATTATTACAAGATTGCCCTCGCACAGGAGGGTCCGAATAAACTAACTAGCTAATTACTACGAATTAACTAACTATTAGAAAATGAAGAATAAACTAACTATTCTATCTAATTAAATAATTACAACACCGAATAAACTTACTATGCTATTAACTAACTAATTAATTACAACATGAATACAACATTAAAGAAATAACTAAGCTAAGTAATTAAACTAAACAGCCCCAGAAAGCGAGGAGTGCTCATGCATGCGTGCGGATTTCCACCTGAAAAAGCCACTATTTTGTTGCCAGAATGCCTCTATTTGCACAGTTAGAACATTTGCACTGTTTTTCACCTCAGAATTAGCTCTGCTTTGTATTAAAAAGGGATTTCTTAGTTTGTCCAAAAGTGGCCGGCAGGTTAAAAGTAGTCGCCGGTCGGCCATAAAAGGTAGCCTGTCGTCCAAAAAAGTTGGCCTGCCTGCCAGAAAAAGTGGCTGGCCGGCCAGTGGAGCCTGGTTCCTCCTGCTGCAACAGAGAGCAAACAGAGTACAAACAAGGTATTCTCAAGAGATGTTTGTACAACTTACCCTTCCTTATCATCAAACAACTCAAAGGAGTGGTAAGGTTGATTCACAAGCCATCAATTGATGCAATTTCATTGCATGATGGCCTATGAATCAAGGGGTACAATTCAATAAATGCACAATAAAAGACCCTCAAACTTCCTCCCTATCATGGATTGATCAAGGGAAGTGGTTGACAATGACTCTTGAACCGTTTTCATCACGAACAAGTATGAAACGACTCAAGACTTAAGGGTTCAATTAACGTCAGATTGAACCCTAAACAAGTTATTATCTTGCATCATTTTAGTCCCAATTTGATTACTTCATTTTAAGTTACTAGCCATTCTTTAGTTCATTGAGTCTAATAGTGATATTTAAGTCCTCTCATGGAAAGAAGCATCAAACAAAGAGTTTGTTTTGGGCATGAGAGAGACATCATGCCATTGGTAATGAACCCCCAAAGGGATTAAACCATTAAGCCCAATACCTCAATCTCATGCTTAAACAAACAACTAGTTTGAAACAACTTTCAAAGCAAAGAAAAAGCTAAGAAAGGAGAGAGGTTGTAGAGGTGATCAGAGATGAAAACATGTATGGAAAGCTTGAAATAAACACTATTAACTCAGATAGGTTAGTGGCTAAGGCCTATACCACCAAACCTATGGGGATTACTACACTATAAGCATGCAATACAAGGCATAAATGCAATAAACACTAAAATAGTCCTAAAGCACCTAAAAATAGTGCTGGAAATGAAGGATAAAAATCTAAGAGAGTAAGCTATAACATGAAGCAAGTTAAGCTAGTAAACAAGGCATAAGGAGGGGAGGCTACCCCCTCCATTTTTGGACTTCAAAACATGGTTTTAGCCTTTAAAAAGCTCTGAAATTCAGTAGTAAAAAGCTCAAAAAAAGTATAACAAAAAGGTAGGAAACACAAGGGCAAAGGCCTAAGAAGTAAGGTGCAAAGAAGGGTGATCCACTCCACCCTCAATGGCCTTAAACCACAAGGTTCCGCCCAAAAATACAGAGTTTAAGCAGCCCCAAAGTAAGCTCAAAGTACCTCAATTCAAATACTATAAGGTTTGGTTTAGAGTGTATAGGCAAAAGCTTAAGAATTTGTAAGAGAGAGAGAGGGAATTGTAGAGAGAGAAAGAGAAATGTTTTTGCTCCAAAATTTCCATCCCTAAAAAATGGAAGGGGAGGTCTTCTATTTATAGAAAAACATAAAACTCCCTTAGATACATCCATATATATACGTGTGAGCAGATGCATGCACCTGTGGAAACAGTTGGCACAGCTGGCATAAATATTTGCAAAAACACACAAGTGGGCCTATAGGTCCTAGGGTTTTTAGGCTTGAAAAACTGTGGTTTTGGTCCAAAACAAGGCAAAAAGTGTGTAGGGTTTGAAGGCTTAAAGCTGTGGCATTCTGCTGAGGACTTCGAGCACTTGACAAGCATATACAAATTTATCATTGGGTGCACAAGTAGTGGCGCCCAAGTCGCAAGGACGGTCAAAAATGGGGTGTCTACAGTATAGATTACGGGATTCAAATGGGGCTTCTTTTCAAGGTAGCTGGTTCAATGATTAGAGATTACGGGTGACTTGTAGAGTCGATGGCTTATCTTGAGACCGTGATTCAGATGGAGGAGATACGGATGAGGGGCTCCAGAAGGAATCAGAAGGTTTAGGGGGATAGTAAGAGGCAAAGGGGTTCCAACTTGCAACAGTCATAGGGAGCTCAGTGGAGGTCCACTTTTTCGATACCCAGTTCAGGTTCTGGGAGAGGTGGCCAGAGAGATTTCACTTGTTTCAAGTGTGACCAGTTAGGCCACAAGTCTCTAGCTTACTTGGAAAGGGGAAGAGGACAATGGTCTGTTTCATTTGCGGCTCGTTTTCAAAGCCAAAGTCAAGGGAGAGGGTAGTGTAGACCGCTCGAACTCTCTCCGCACACCCCCCTTTCGGAGAGGGCGCGGATTAGGTTCTTGCTACTACAATTCGGACTCCTGTCACGGTTCTGAATCTAATCTCACAAAGTGCAATGTAAGACTGATAAATCACCAAAGAGTCCAATTCGGCAAATTATTTTGGAAAATCAGATTTTGAATCATAAATGCCAAACTGGACTGCTTTGCCAGATTACAGAGTCGCCATCTAAATATTTTATTTTGGAAAATTTAGGAAACCCTGACTCGTGCCAAAGGCCACGTGTCCGTCATCACCAAAGTTTTCTCGGCTTGAGAACTTAGGTACGAGGGGGGAAGGTCATGAAATGAGCACCCCCGCTCGCCCGATCAAAGGATCGGCCTCTACTATCATGATATGTTGTTTTATAGACACTTGTGTTCTTATTCCGATTATTAATCTAGCATTACTATGTGATGCGCACAGCATACAAGTATAGACTAAATCACTCAAATTGGAACAAAATAATTCATGTTTATTTTTGAAAATGGTTTGAAAGTGCCACTCGCAAGTGGGCTAAAGCGCGGATTTGCCACCCTCGGGTGGGCTTAAAACATGATGATTTGCCACTTCGTAAAGTGGGCTTAAAACTCACATTTTGATGAATTGTTCCAATTCAAGTAATGAAGCCTCCATCCACAGGCATTCATGCATTTAATCACTTAAGCAAATTGCCTCATGGCAAGCATGCTATCATGGCAACCCTCACACTCATGCAAGGATGCTAAAACGTAAACACTTACAGTGTACTCCGAGCAAAAAAAAAAGATAGTTAGAAATATGCATAATCCTAACTATACAAGATGCCTAATGCAACTAAGTAGGCTCGGCTGTCTAAAAAGGCATATGAATGCAACACTGTGATACATGTATTCAAATAAGTATTGAAATACAATGCAGTTTGAATGATGCGCCGACCCCGGTGCATGCAATACAAATGAATGATGCACGCATGCAAAGCATAAGGTATGCTAATTGAAATATGCCCTAAACTAACCATCGAAAGCGGTAAGTAAAAGGGAGAAAGAAATGGGGTTGGAAGACATGCACACACACACGCACACTTATTACAACAATACGCCCTCTCGCAGGAGGGTTTGAATAAATAAGAGCTAAGCTAAGCTACTTATTACAAATCAACTAATTAACTATGCTTAGGCTAATTAATTACAAACCGAATTGAAACTAGCTATACCAAGCTAATTATAATATTACAAAGACGAATTAAATTAGCTAAGCACATTAACTAATTAATTACAAAATCGGAAAATTAACTAGCTAAGTAAAGCGGTAAAATGGCCTCGAGGGTGAGGGAGAGATGTATGCTCGATTCACTTCTGCTCAGAAATGCACTGCCTTGCCATGAGTTGCCTCTGTTTGCACTCACGGTGATCTCAGAACATCTTACACACTTCCAGATTGTATCTGCCCCAACACAGGAACACTTTGGACAATTTTGCTGCAAGTGGCTGGCCGGCCACCTCAACTAGTCGGTAGGCTACCTCAACTGGCCGGCCGGCAAGTGCAAGTGGCCGGCCGGCCACCTCTCCTTTCACAATTCCAATTTTGCTGCAACAGAGAACAACAAAGGCACAACAATGCATTTGTAAGGAAATGTGTGTGCAACTACTCTCCTTATCATTTCTCAAGCTCAAAGGAGCGAAGTACTTGGCTCTCAAACCACCAACCACGCATCTCAATGTATGATGGCCGAAGAGTCAAGCTTGCACAATGTTAGTGAATGCACAAACAACACATAAAAGCCTCCACCTCTATCATGCATGGTCAAGAGGGTCGGCGACCAAGAAATGTGACACGTTTCATCACTTGGAGTATTAAACGTCTCACATTTCTTGTGTTTGGATTAAGGTCTGATCCAAACACAATGCAATGCAAACAACATGTGTTATCATGGCATGTTTTACTTGGTTGATTTTGTTTACTCATTTTAACTTACCAATTAGTCCATTAACCAGTTAAGTTCAATGTGATTGTCCTCTAATGGGAAAGATGGCCTAAGCCACAAGCACCTTAAGCATAAAAGAAGCCTCATGCTTTTGGTTAGTAGAAGCCCTCAAGAGAAGGCTAAAACCATTAGGCATGAGAGCCTCAATTCCATGCTCAAGGCAACAAGGGGCTAAAGACCTCTTTCAAAGCACATGAAAGAGTGAATTAATGGAGTGCAAAAGCATATATTCCAGCACTGAAATGGCATGCAAAAGACTTAAAATCATGCAAACAACTCAAAGAATGCATGTTTAAGGCAAAGACATCAAAGCTAGTGAAGTGTATTACACTAGAGGCATGCAAGACAATGCTCAAATGGCCAAACCAGCTCTAAACAGACTTCATTCATGCCAAAACAGTGGCCAAAAGGAGCTAAGATAATAGCATAAAAGGGAAGAAAATGCATGCTCAACTTATGGCTCGCAAGTAAGATACAAAGCTCAACTCTCAAACACATTGAAAGAGTGATATATACAAGAGTATGGCAGAGATATGAGCACTGAAATCACATCCCAAATAATGGCATATCATGCAAACATCACATGTATAGCATGCAAGAGGCCCTAAAACTCAAAGCTAGTTAAGGTATTCACACAAGAGGCATGCAATACATGGCCTAAACAGCCAAACTAGCTCTGGACAGAGCTCAATCATGTCAAAACAAAGGCCAAAACATGCTGAGAAGGAAGTTCATGAGGCGATAAAATCATGCTCAAGCATTGGCTCACAAACAAGGCATAAGGCACAACTCACAAAAGCTATGAAAGAGTGGAATATGTGAGAGTGTGACTATGCTATATACACTGAAATCATGTGAGAACTGAGGATAAGGCATGCAATCATCACATACAAAGCATGCTAGGGACTTTGAAACTCAAAGCTAGTCAAAGGCCTTTACACTATAGCTATTCGAAGCAAGTCCCAAAGGGCCAAGACCACTTCAAATAGAGTTCAAACATGCTAAAACATGAGTAAAAGCATGCTAGAGTGTAGCCAAAATAAGCTAGAATGGTGGGCTAAAGCATCAAGCATACAAGGCTCATTAGCAAGATTACACTACAAGTGTAAGAAGCATGCAAGCAATAACCAAACCAGCCTAAAATAGAGTTAGAGTAAGCCCAAAAAGTCACAAAAACATGCTTGAACTCAGCTTAAAAGAAGGAGAAATGCATGCTCATTTGGTAGGCCAACAAGACATGCAAGCAAGGCAAGAGGAGAGGGGACCACCCCCTCCTATTTGGGACCTCAAAACCACCTTTCCACCATTGAAATTCCTTTGGAATTCCGTGGCTAAAGGGCCAAAAAGAGATGGTTTCAAAAGCTTTGAAAGGTGGCTCAAAAGGCTTTGCAAGCCAAAGAGCAAAAGAGAGGAAACACCCCCTAGCCAAACAAGGCTTAAACCACCATTTTAGAACCTCAAAATCAAAGTTTTTTATGGTTCAAAACCTGCCCCAAAATTGTACAAAACAATGGGAAAAGGGGGATAAAGCAAGTGTGCAAAAACAAGCTTGAAAGGGAGAAGTGCTTACCCTTGAAGCACAACAGCAAAACCAGCCAAAATCTGAGCCAAAACCACCTTTTGGAGCTCAAACAAAGTCCCAAGCTACCTCATCCCAAAGATGATCAACTTTGGTTAAGGAAGTGTATGCAAATATGTACGGAATTCTCACTTTCAAGCCTAAAACAAGAGGAGAGAGAGAAAATTTTGGAGAGAGTGGAGAATTTGCTCACAAATCTTCTAGAGAGATAGGATTTTTAGAGAGAGAGGCTCCCACAATTGCTAAAATGTTCTTTTTTTCTCAAAATGAGTGATATGGCTCCATATATAGCAAAAATGGAGCTTTGGTCGAAATATCGAAGTTTGGAATTATCTGAAGCAGTGTATAACAGCTGGAGAAGAAAGATCTATAAAAAAAATGATTTTTTGACAAAAGAGGCCGGTAGGCTACTTCAACTAGCCGGCCGACTACTTTTCTGGCCAACAGCAAAAATCTACTATGCATGTCAAACTTCAAATGGGCATATCTCCTTCATTTGAACTCATTTTCAGGTCATTCTTGTGTCCAAATTGAAGCCCCGGAAGTAAGCTTTCCAATGGTGAAAGCCTCACATCAAAATTCCAACTGTGAAAAACGTTATGCTTGTTTTGGTGAAGCCGCTTAGTTTCGATCCTTCCCAGATTCATGCCGAACTTCTCTCAAACTAGCTTTCTTCTCTCCTCTCCTCTCTTCTTCAACCCCAAACCCCTAAACAAGGTGTTTTGAAAGATTTTTCAAAGATTTCATCTATCTTTCATTCATTTCCACTTTGTCCTTGCTCAATTTACCGAAAAATGCAACATTTAACGAAATGCGAGCCTCGAAACATCGTAAAAGCTTTTTTTCAAAAATATTTTGAAAGAGAGAGTTTTAAGGTCTAAAATATTTTGGTCAAAATCATTTTGGTCCAAAAACGGGGTGTAAGGTTGGGATTTGACTCTCTCTCCTTGCCGAAGAAATCGAACCTTTGCACTGCACACCTTTCATCATCAAGTAAGCAATTAATAGTGCCCAAGTCTTAAGGGTGATAAAAAATGGGGTGTCTACAGGTAGCCGCTCACTTGTTATCAGTGTGGGTAGGTAGGGCACTTGAAGAAGTTTTGCCCTCAGTTGGGTGGTACATCGGGTGCATCTGGTTCAAGGCTGACACCAAGCCATCAGCCTCGTATAGATGACCTGTTTTATCAGTTGAAGGGGTCTTGTTGCTTTTCCAAGATAGACCTGAGATTGAGATATCACTAGTTAAGAGTGAAGGAGGAGGATATCCAAAAAACGACATTTCGTACGCGGTATGGCCATTACGAGTTTTTAGTGATGCATTTTGGGCTAACCAACACACCTGCCATGTTTATGGATTTGATGAACCAGATCTTTCGTGAGTTCCTAGACCATTTTGTGGTCGTCTTCGTTGATGATATCTTAATTTACTCACCTTCTGAGGAGGAACACGAAAAACACTTGCAAGTAGTACTTGAGTTACTTAGAGCCCACAAACTATATGCTAAATTTGGGAAATGTGAATTCTGGTTGAAAAAGACAAAGTTCATAGGTCATTTAGTATCTGGGAAAGAAGTGACTGTAGACTCTTCCAAAATAGAAGCCGTGCAAGATTGGGAACAACCTAAGAATTCCTTTAAATTCGTAGTTTCTTGGGCTTAGCTGGGTATTACCGTCATTTTGTGAAAGATTTCTCTAGACTGGCCTCACCATTGACTAGACTGACAAGGAAGGGAATTAAATTTGTGTGGATGAGACTTGTGAAAAGTTGTTCCAAGAGCTTAAGGTTAGACTAACCGCTGCCCCAGTATTGATTATTCCGGAGAGAGGTTCGGGCTATTCAGTGTGTTGTGACGCATCTCGGGAAGGTTTGGATTGTGTGTTGATGCAAAAGGGAAAGGTTGTAGCCTATGGCTAGCAGTATTTGAAAACTTATGAGAGAAACTACCCTACTCATGATCTAGAATTAGCAGCAGTGATCTTTGCCTTGAAGATTTGGAGGCATTCTTTGTATGGTGACAAGTTTGAAGTGTTTTCTGATCACAAGAGTCTGAAATATCTATGTACACAAAAAGACTTGAATCTGAGGTAGAGGAGGTGGATGGATTTTACAGAAGATTATGACTTTGAGTTGGATTATCATCCGGGGAAGGCCAATGTTGTGGTCGTTGCCTTGAGTAGGAAATCCATTGGCAGTGTAGCTAGTATTGCGATTTAGGAATGGAAGATGTTGGGCGTTATTGGAAAGTTTGACTTGCATCTCGACGAGTCCATTGAGTCAGAAGCTTTGTTTACCATGGTTACTCAACCTACACTTGTGAGTCAAGTTGTAGAAGCACAACAGGGTGATTCTGAGATCAAAACCCTCTGGGAAAAGATCTCTAGTGGGAAGGTAGAGAAAAGCTTGAATGTATATTCTGACTCAAGTGTTAGATACCTTGACTGCCTTTTCGTACTGGAGTTTTGTCGAGAGGAAGTACTCCGAGAGTTTCACCACTCACGCCTTGCAGTGCACCCCGAGAGGCACAAAGATGTATCATGACCTTAGTCACCAGTTTTGGTGGAAAGGTATGAAGAGAGATGTAGCCTTATTTGTTTTGAGGTGCCTTACTTGTCAACAAGTGAAAGCCGAGCATTAGAGGCCAGCGGGTTTGTTGCAACCCTTGCCCATAGGCGAGTGGAAATGGGAGCATATCACGATGGATTTCATTGTAGGTTTTCCGAGGACTCAATGGGGTAATGATGCGATTTAGGTGGTAGTTGACCGGTTAACCAAGTCGACGCACTTTGTATCTATGCACGTGAGTGACTCGGTAGATTATATTGCCGAACTTTATATTTGGGACGTAATGAGACTTCATGGGGTCTCCGTGACTCTCGTTTTGGATAGAGATCTGTGTTTTATGGCTCGGTTGTGGCAGAGCCTACAAAATGCCTTGCGCACGAGATTAACTTTTTGTACCACATATCATTCTCAGACTGACGGTCAGTCAGAGCTCACCATTCAGATTTTAGAGGATATGCTTCAGGGTTGTGTTCTCAACTTTAAGGGGTCGCGGGAGAGACACTTGCCCTTAGTGGAGTTTGCCTATAACAATAGCTTCTAGTTGAGTATTGGTTTGGCACCATTCGAGGCCTTGTATGGCCGACTGTGTAGATCTCCTGTGTGTTGGGCCGAAGTGGGTGATGCTCCTATGATAGGTCCTGAGTTAGTTCGAAAAACAATGAAGAAAGTAGCACTTATCCGTAAGAGGTTGGTCACGACTCAGAATCATTAAAAGAGTTATGCCGATCGTAGGAGGAGACCGTTATCCGTTGAGGTAGAAGATCACGTCTTCTTGAAGATTTCACCTAGACGGCGTTTGATGAGGTTTAGGAAGAGTGGGAAATTGCCTCCTAGATTTATTGGGTCTTTTGAGATCCAAGAGAGATTGGAGAGGTAGTTTATCGCTTGGCTTTGCCACCATAGCTTTCTGGGATTCATGACGTATTTCATATCAGTATGCTCCAGAAGTATGCGTCAGATCCATCACACTTGTTGGATTGGAACAACTTAGAGATAGATGAGGATGCCTCGTATGAGAGAAGACCGGTAAGAGTTTTAGATACTCGAGACTAAGTCTTGCGAGGCAAGACGATTCCTTTGGTAAAGATGTTGTGGAGACATCACGGGGTTAAGGATGTAACTTGGGAACGTGAGGTGGAAGTCCGTGAGAAGTATCCAGACTTGTTTATTAATGTTTGAATATGTTTGGAAACGAGAATTTTATATTCCATGTTGAGAACTTTGTTTATCATTGAGAAAGGATGACCGGTGGATGGGCCATGGTTGTGAGTATTGTTGTAATTAATTTAAACACAGAGTTGTTGTTAATTTTAAATTTTGGGGACAAAATTCCTTATGGAGGGAGGTATAGCAATTCTGGTTTTAACCCAACCTGTTGGGTACTTTGGATCCAGGTTTCATTCTTTTGTACGGTGGTTCATGTCTTGTTTCCCCTTATTTCTCATTGAGTTTGGCTTTGGGAGTGTCTCAGTTGCATTTGGAACAGGTTGGTAGCTTGTTTTTCAAAACTCTTGTTGCCTAGATTTTGACCAGTTTGCTCGTGCGGTCAATACTCTCCCTGTGTGAGACCCTCACTGCCACCTTTATACCTCTCAATTCCGTTAAGCAGCTAGAATACCTCTCGTGCCATGTTAGGGTTCGAAAACACACTTGCGCAAGACTTCACCAAAATGGAATACATTTCACTATATTGTACTTTTGAATCCATCATTTATTATCTCATAAAATTTACTACAATAATTGCAACCCATTACCATCCCATTTGACTTTCCCTTTATTAAGTGCATTATGTTCTCAGTTATAGCAAAGCATGGTCAACATAAGTACGAATCCAAACTAAACAACAAGTAATTTATTCATGGTAAAGAAAATTCACAATTTATCATAGATTACATATCAAGACTAAAACATTCAAGAAACATAGAATCTAAGAGTTGCAAACCAAATAAGAGCACATCAACACAAATTTCCAAATTTTCAGATTTGAACTAGTTTGAAAATAATTATGAAAAAAATACTTTTATTGGCCCTAAGTACTTGGCCTCACGTGATTTTGTAGATAAATAAGTCTACCTTCAAACTCAATTTATGAAAGTAGGATATATATTTTATATTTTAAGATAATTCAGAATTACCAAGATCTATCCAGATTCGTTGACCGTTACGCAAATCGCTTTTTCTTTCAAACCCCTCACTCTCTTGAGTTCAAACAAATTTTAGTTGAAATATAACACCAAGATTAAGATTTTGACATAAAATTGGACTCAAGATTATTTTTATGGAATTTTCTAAAAATGGAGAAATTTGACTATTTTTCTAGTTCTGTGAGTAACAAACTTAGAAAAAAATGTTTAGCTTATAAAAATACATCCTTAGGTCCTACCAAAATTATCACATACTCTAGGCATACCAAATATTACCCCATAAAATAGATTTTGAGTCTATGGAGTTTTGACAGGAAAATAAATTCAAGAGACGGAAAAGATTTGCTGTTGGAAATTTAAGAAAGAAAGAGAAGCACACCATTTCTTGATTAATGCACATTTATACAAGAATGTAGGCCTAGACTACAACATATATGTACAAATAGCATGTATTAGGAGGGGAAAAACAAGTGGTAAAGGAACCTGAGAGAAGAGATGATGTAGGTTTACCTTTATTGTACAAGACTCAACACAATTCTTCTTTTTCTTCTTCTCTTTTCTCTCTCTCTCTCTCTCTCTCTCTCTCTCTCTTTTCAAGATCACTCTCACTCACTCCTCCAGTGCATGGTTAAAAATATGTAAAATGAGGGAGAGAAGTGTGCATATATATATAGAGAAGGGATTGGGAGGTTTCTTATAAGTGTAATTTGTCAAAGTTGTCCATCAATGCCATCAAGGCCCTCCCATCCATCACATGGCCAACTACTTGGGCTCCAAGAAATATATATATATATATATATAGGAGATATTTGTATTTATAAACATAAAATAATAGGCACAAGTACATTAATTGATAAAATATTACAATTAAGGTTTGGAATGAAATAAAATAGAAGTATATAGGGACCAAGTCTAAATTTATGAAACTTTGATATTTATAATTAATATACTAACATTAGAAAATAGTTAAAATAATAAATTTGGGTCCTGTTAAATTAAAGCACAAAGAAATGCGAGAAACCGAGCGAAAACAGCATTATCAGAATTAAGATTTTAAAGTAATTGATCTATAATTACAGGGTCTAATAATTAATAACAGGGTTTTAAAGGTGATTATTAATCTATCGAGATCAATTAGGGTTTAGTCGAATTAATCCGCGATACTTCTCGATTCTAGGGTTTAAAACGCAATTAAGTTAAAATTCAAGGGCTTTATTGAAATAAGCTCAAGGTTAGGGATTTAATGGTAATTACAAAAATTTGGGTCTTTACAACATAAGACACTCATGATCCTCTACGCTTTTCCTGATGAGATCATGTGTCGCACTTTCCTTGTTATGCTAAAGGGGTTGGCACGACTTTGGTTTAGTGAGCTCCAGCCAGACTTTGTGACTTCCTTTAACCAGCTGAGCGAATCCTTCTTGAGCCATTTCATTGGCGCTCAACGTCAACGACACCCAGCAACTCAGTTGCTCAACATTCAACAAATGAAGAGAGAGTCACTACGTGGCTTTGTTACTCGCTTCAATACAGAAGCTTTACAGGTTGAGAAGAATGATGATAAGGTCATTTTAACAGCCTTCATGGTCGGTCTACGCCCGTCAGATTTCCTCTTTTCTCTCTCCAAAAATCCCCCGACCACCATTGCCCTTTTCCTTGCCAAAGCCCAAAAGTACATGAATGCTGAAGATTCTTTGGCCGCTCGCCAAGACTCTACATCCAAGCCCCCACAAACCAAAGAGAAGAGAAAAGAACTCGAGCCCAGACACCCCCAATATACTCACCATGGAGCGGTATACCCGGTCGATTTTCCCGGTCGATTCGAATGGTATATTCCTCTTAACTCATCCATGGAGCAAATCTTGCACCAAATCCAACACGACTATAACCTAAAATGGCCTCAACCTTCAAAGTTCCCTTCCATCTGGCGAGACCAGTCTAAATACTGTCGCTTTCATCGCGACCATGGCTATAACACCGAGGAGTGCGTCAATCTTAAGGATCAGGTTAAGGAACTAATTCGTCAAGGGCGTTTAAGCTGGTTCACCACAACCCGACCACACCAAAAGGCCATAACCAATCCCCCGTGACAAAATGACAAACGTACGCCTCCAAGGCTAGCCGACCGACCAGCCTAGGCAAGATAATGATCGAGCCCAACAACAACCCTGAACTCAATGAGGACCCGTACCCCCACTGGGAGAAATCAGGGTCATTGCAGAAGGCCTTGCGTGTGGTGGACCATCTCGATTGGCACAACGAGCCAAGTTTTGAAAAATCAGACAAGGGTCGGACAAAGATGTGACGACGGTCAACCGACCACACAAGCAACCCAAACAGTGGTCGGAGCCGATCACCTTCACGAATGCAGACTGCACTAGAATCTGATACCCTCATGACAACCCTCTGGTCATCTCTACTCTCCTATTAAACTACAAAATCAGGCATGTGCTTGTCGACAATAGTAGTTCATCAGATATTATCTTCCTTAATGCTTTCAGGCAGCTTAAGATTAGGGAAGAAAAGTTATCACCCCTGCAAACCCCCTTAGTCGGCTTCACTGGGGATCAGGTGACCTCCATAGGCTCCATTAATCTTCCAATCACTATTGGAGAATACCCAAGGTAGACCACAAAGCTCCTCACCTTCCTGGTCATTGACTGTCCTTCTGCTTACAATATTACACTTGGATGTACAGCTCTCAATGCTTTCTAAGTTGTGACGTCCATGTATCATTTGGCCATGAAGTTTTCAACTGACCATGGGGTCGACATTGTGAGAGGCGAGCAGACTGTAGCTTGAGAATATTATGTCACCTCGTTAAAGGAGGTCTAGGTAAAGGAGGAAATTATCATCAAGGGCCTAGACGCCAGAGACGAAGAGGAGCTGATTCGGGGGGAACTAGTAGAGGAGTTAGTCGAAGTATCCATTAACCACGCAGACCCACCGAAGACAGCTAAGATCGGCAGCCAGCTAAGCCCTCAGGCCAAGGCCGACCTTACAGATCTCCTCACCGAGCACAAAGATGTCTTTGCTTGGACTCGTGAGGACATGCCAGGCATCAATCCTTCTATTATTACTCGTCGTCTCAACATCGAACCCCAATTCTGACGATTTCGCCAAAAGCAACGCATTTTCCATCCAGAGCGCAACAATCTCATCGCTGAAGAAGTGAACACATTGTTGAAGGTCAAGTTCATCAAAAATATAGATTATCCCAAGTGGTTATCCAATATGGTCTTGGTCTGCAAAAATAATGACAAATAGAGACTTTGTGTCGACTATTCCGATCTCAACCGAGCATGCCCAAAGGAAGGCTATCCACTTCGCAGAATAAATCAGTTGGTTGATACGACAACAGGCCATCAAATGCTCAAACTTATGGATGCTTTTTCGGATTACAACCAAATCCTTATACATGCTACGAACCAAGAACATATTTCTTTCATTACTGACCAGGGGACTTACCATTACTAAGTGATGTCGTTTGGCCTGAAGAATGCAGGAGCTATTTACCAATTGTTGGTCAATGCAATATTCAAAAATCAGATCGGTCAGAATATGGAGGTCTACATTGATGACATGTTGGTCAAAAGTAAGCTCGCCTCGGATCATCTATTCGATCTTCAGGAGACCTTCCAAACCTTGCGCAAATACCAGATGAAGTTGAATCTTGAGAAATGTGCTTTTGGCATAGGGTCTCCCAAATTTTTAGGTTTTATGGTCAGCCACAGGGGCATCGAGGCCAATCCAAAGAAGATCAAGGTCTTGGTCGAAATACAACCCCCTAGAACTATAAAGGAAGTTCAACGGCTCACTAGCAGAGTGTTTGCCCTCAACCGCTTCATTTCTAGAGCAACGGAGAAGTGTCTCCCATTTTTCAAAGTGTTCCAAAAAGCTTTCACTTTGAATACTGAGTGCGAAGCAGCATTCCAACAATTGAAACAATGCATGGCCAACCTTCCTATCCTCTTTCAAGCAATCCCAAGGGAGCCCCTCTTTCTTTACTTAGTCATTTCCTCTACTGCGGTCAGTCTTAGGTTGATCAGAGAAAAAGATCTCATCCAGTGCCCAGTTTATTACATTAGCCGAGCATTCAGAGGAGCAGAACAGAACTATCATTTGTTGGAAAAATGGCATTAGCTCTGGTCATTGCCTCCAGACGACTCCAGCCGTATTTTCAAGCCTATTCTATCTTAGTTCTCACGGACCAGCCTTTAAAAAAATTGGGCAGCAACTGGAGTCCTTTGGCAGGCTCATGCAATGGTCTATCAAATTAAGCCAATTTGAAGTTTCTAACCGTCCTTAGACGACTATCAAAGGCCAAATAGTTGTCGATTTCATCCTTGAGTTTACCAATACCGCCTCAAACAAGCCTCCAACACTAGCCCACATCATTCCTGAGGAGGTCAACCTATATTCCTGGACCCTAAATGTTGATGGCTCTTCCAAAAAAGAAGGAAGTGGAGCTGGTCTAATTCTCACCACTCCAGTGGGCGAGGACTGTGGTAGTGATGATAACATATGTGTTGGTTTAAATACTAAATTCAAACAGTAACATTAACATAGTGATATTTTACTGTGTTAACTAGTGAAATTTGTCTTCTTTTGTTTTTTTCTTTAGAATTTCATAGCAAACATGTAACAAGTAGATCTGAAAATACTAATTATATCAAAAAGTTCATATAAAGTCCATAAAATTTATAAACTATATATAGATCAAATGTTATGAGATATTAAAGTTGAAAACCAAAAATTTATATTTTTGTCAAGGAATTATAAACTAAGCGTACATTGCACGCTATTAGGGATGGCACACACCTCCACCCTGTATGATATTGGGAGCATGGCACATTGGGAGGTGGCAAGAGCAGACTAAGAAATCTGTTTATTTTGTAATTTTAAAAATGTGAATACTAATAAAATTTATGAATAATATAATTTATTATGAATAATAATTTACAAATTATAAGAATTCTAAAATGTAAGATAAGGAATAAATAAAAATAAATATTGAATATAATATTTTAGTGTTCTGGCATGAAAATTTTATAACCAAAGCCTTGGCCCAAAACTGATATATTTTTTGGGAATTGGCCCAAAGGTCCAAGCCCAACATATCACACCCCATTTAGACCCAAAACAAATTCAATACTCCATTAAGTTCTCAAATTAGCAATCAGACAAAAATACCTTCACATATCATCCAATTTACATGCACACAACCTCCACCCACGATCATCTCACACTAGTCTGACCATTTCACTATGACATCTCTGTCGCTCGACTTTGCATTCTCAGTCCTTCATCTCTCCACTGTTTGACTCCACTACATCTAAAACCCTAACCACAAAACGAAGCCGTTCATCTTCTCCTATCAGTGACTCTCAACAACACAAAGAACCATC
The DNA here is from genome assembly GCF_004153795.1 of Camellia sinensis. Lineage (NCBI taxonomy): Eukaryota > Viridiplantae > Streptophyta > Magnoliopsida > Ericales > Theaceae > Camellia > Camellia sinensis. The sequence continues at coordinate 3,387,705 of NW_021025487.1, read as the reverse complement.
ACAGCTCTAAAGATATTTCATAGTTTCTGACTTCCGATTCACAAAAATGGAGGGAAAAAATAAAATCTCTCTTCACCTTTTATTTTTCATTCAAAATTTTAAATTATTCTTTGATATTCTATATATATCATACCGTTTCAATAACACTTTCATAAATAAAATAAAAAACCCTTGTTTAAACACATTTTACATACTTCAAATGTATAAACCCTATTTTATACATTCTACCTACGATTCTAGATCTCTTTTTTGTTTTATTAATGTTTAGTCCCCTGTTTTTACACATCATCCTTATTTTTACACGTTCAACTTCTTATTCTTATTCTTATTCTTGTTGTTGTTTCTTGTTATTGTTGTTAAATATTGGTTTATTCTTCTTATTGTTGCTACATTTCGTTGAATACTTCATCTTCTTGTTTTTATTGTTGTTGTTTACGAAATACAATGGACTATTCTTGTTGTCCACTGATTCTCACCTAGTGTTTATAAAACTGAAACATCATACAGTTACATCACTCTACAATTAAATATCTAAATTTATTCAAACTGCAAATGAAACTGTAAAATTACACAGTTTAATCAGTATTCAAAACAAATAGGTAAACTTATTATAAAGTACAAATTGAACTGCCAAATTATATAGTTTTGTAACTATTAACAACAAATAGATATAACTTAATATTAAACTGCATATAAAGCTGCCAAATTATATAGTTTTGTGACTATATTACTCATGCCCTACTTTTGCTTTCATTTTTTCAGAAATAGCTGTTGGAAGATATTGGAAGAAGCAAACCCATATATCTAAAAATAAAATCAAGGATTTAAGTTATAAATAAAGAAAAGAATGCAAGAACAAAAATTCACCCATATCCACCGACATGCCACCAACATCTCCCCTTCTACAAAAAAAACCCAACTACCGCCACCAAAAACAACAAAAAAAGCCTACAAAACAACCACACTACCTATAAGAAAATGCCCAAGAACTAAACCACAGACCACTCCCACACAACAAACACCAACCACACCTCCAACCATAAAAGAAAATAAACAAAAGAAAGCCAACAAAAAAAACAAGAAGCTCCTCCAACAAAAAAATGAAAGCTCCAAGAAAGCCAATCAAGTCTCGAAACACAAACCAAGGCATCAAAAGGGAAAAAATGAGTAGTCCCAGCAAAGAGAGTCCAACAGTTTAATTACCGTTCTAACATCAGAATGGTAATCAAACTGTTCAAGGGGGTCAAATTCACAATAGCCCAAAAAATAGAGCTGCAAAAAATCCCTTTTTAGGCCATTATAAATGCTCTCTTCTCAACACAAATGAAGGCCTCTTGGTGCAGATGCTACAATTCCATTGTAGCAGAAATGAAAACACTCTATAACCAAAAAAAAAAAAAGCATTTATACTTGGCGAAAAGGAAATGAAAGTCAGAAACAGTGATGTGAGGCTTATATTTGGTATCAACTGTGGAGAAGACAATATCACCACCAAATCCTATGTAAGGCCAAAGGATTTTGAGCTCGAATTTTACAAAAGAAGATGCAAAACAGTGAAGAGACTGGATGCCAAGTCGTTGACTAAAATGTTTCAAGAAACAAAATAAGGAAAATCAACCAATGACCGTTAAGATCTTGCAACGGTCATCATCCTTTACTTGTGCCTGAAACTCCTCATGCTTACAACAGGACATAGACTCAATTGGAGTTTCCTCAACTATGTTGAAAATCTCAACAACATCAAGAAGTACAATTGGGTTGAGGCAATGAAAGATACTGATGAATTCAATGGCAAATGCAAACAACAACCTAAGGCATGTCACTGGCTGCGATATGTTACTCTTGGTAAACACACACTCAACTACTTCACACAAAATATCAAACATCCAACTATCTCAAACTATCTAACATATTTCAATTTTTTTTTACAGTACTGGTACTGTGAGCATAGTAAACTCCTCCGACCATCCAATAAAGAAGGCTTCCCAAGGTTTATGAAGTGGAACCTTAGAAAAATGTACTCCAAGTGGAAACACATCAGCCTTGCTGACTTTGAAAAAGTATTCAAACTCTTCTATACTCTCAAAGCACAAATCTATTCAACACTCCTTTCATAGTCATTACAGTAACAATCATGTTATGAAACTGTTGAAGTTTGCAGTTCAAAGCACAAACCTATTTAACACTCCTCTCACAGTAATTGCAGTAACAATCATGTTATAAAACTGTAAAAGTTTACAGTTTCAATGCACAAATCTATTCAACACTCCTTTCACGTTCATTACAATAACAATCATGTTATGAAACTATAAAAGTTTGCAGTTTTAAAGCACAAATCTATACAACACTCGTTTCACAGTAATTACAGTAACAATAATGTTATGAAACTGTAAAATTTTACAATTTTAAAGAAAAAATCTATTTAACACTCCTTTAACATTGATCACAGTAAACATTATATTATGAAACTGTTAAAGTTTGCAGTTTCAAACAACAAATTTTCAACACTTCACTCACATTGATCACAATAAAAATTATGTTATGAAACTGACCAGTTTTCCAGTATTACTGATATATGAGTCATATATGCCACATTGTTCTAATGTAGGTTGACCAAAGTGCTTTAACCCCAACTAAAAAAGAAATACAGTTATTGCATATCAATCAAAGCACATCAACAGACTCTTCAGCAAAGAAACATGACCACAGAGAGGACAAGAAGAGAAAAAAACAATCAAAAGAAACAAAAAAGAAACTTCTAGACAGTGATGAGGAAGACTTTCTCGAAGTAAAATACCAATCAGAATCAGAACAAGAACAAAAACAAAAAAGAAAGAAAAGAATGCAAGAACAAAAAAAGAAACAAATTGAAGAAGAAGAAAGTGAAGAATAAGAAGAAGAGAGTGATGAAGAAAAAGAAGAGACTGATCAAGAACAAGAACAAGAACAAGAACAAGAAGACACTGATGAAGAAGAGGGCCAACAAAAAGAAGAAGAAGAAGAACAAACAGACCAACAAGAAGAAGTCAAAGAACAAGAACTGTCAGACCAACAAGACTAACAACTTGAAGAAAAAGAACAAGCAAACCAACAAGAACAAAAAGGGACAGACCAACGAGAAGTAGAAGTCCATAAGAAATTCGACACATTTCATGAACAAGTAAACTCTTGTCTAATACTGAACCAAACTGCAAAATTTAATTCAATTAACCAAAACAAAGTGCAACATTTTTATAGGTGATGACCAAGCACAAACATCAACCTAAGAGGACGACAAAGACAAACTCATAGCATCCATGAGAGCACAAATGCAGGAAATGGAACAAAAATTCATAGCTGAATTGAGTAGAAAGGAAGAGGAATTGAAGACAATGTCCGCAAAAAAAACTAGAAACATAGTTCCAAAGAAAAAAGAACATCATCAAGAACAAGCAGAAAAAAGTCCCAAACAAAGATCAATGGTTAAGAGAATCAAACAAAAGTCAAGAAAAGGAACACATAAGCCAGAGTTTGAATACCAACCAATGACAAAAGCCAAAGAAAATCTGCATAAATAAAATGACAAAGAAGATACAGGAACGAAAAAGAAGCTGCTGTTGATGTATCCAAGCCAAAAGAGGGTACTGATGAAGGAAAAGATAAGGAAAAGAAAAAGAGAAAGAGGACGAAAATACAAAAGAAAAAATCAAAAAAGAGAAAGAACCTACTACTGAACGCAAGCCAAAAGAGGGTACTGATGAAGGAAAGAAAAAGGGGAAAGAATAGACAAAAGAAGAAATCGGCCAAGAGAAAGAAACTGATGGTGAACCCAAGCCAAAACAGGATGCCAATCAAGGAAGACACAAATTGAAATAGCTGTTGAATTGGAAAGTGATGATGACTTCAAGGAAGAACCAATCCACAACAAACCACTCGACCTTTCATTCCGCAGAACAAGCAAGGTTTGGCATAGTCTATCTGTGGACACCCCATTTTTGACCGCCTGCAAGGCTTGAGCGCTTTACTCGGAACACTAGATGATGAAAGTGGTATTGTGCATGGTTTGAGGTCTCAACGAAGGAGTCTTGTTCAAGCTTCAACACAACTCCAAACCTTCCATATTCTCAGTGATCATACCTAAGAAATCCCTTTATACCCCTTGTGCCACCCTGTGTTAAGGTTGAAACAGAAAAACAGGGGAATTCATTGAGGCCCGGCTGTGCCTCATTGAGGGCCAACCGAGCTTCAGTAGCGAGAAACACTGTTCTGGGTGGGAGGCCACCAACTGTCCATTTTTGAAGATATTTATCACGTTTTGTGCTCAAATTCTATAAATATGACCATACACCTCTGTTTTGGGGGATGAACAATTGAAAGAAAGCCTATACACATAGAGAGAGCTCTTCCTTCCTCTTTCTTCCATTGCAAGTTACCTTTGAGTTAACCTATTAACCTTGTATCATCTATATACACCACACACAACATTGACTCATTATCTTAGAGCCTTGGTTGACCCTTGAGAAGCATAATTCAAGCTTGAGAGTGTGTCAAGAGTGAGTTTGATCATCAACCAAACCTTACTCCATGTTGATAGGTATAAGCTTGTAACTTTTGTTCTTACTTTAGCTTACTTCATTTCTATCTATTTTTTCTACTCTTGGGCTATTTTGCATCTATTTTAAGTGTTGGAACTTGGGTTTGGACAAGCTACCAAAGGTGGTAAGGTACCTTTACTTGCACCTATTTTTGTAGCTCAACACTCGATTCCTTTACATTCGTTTTCTTTGATTTTTGAACTGATTTTCAGGGTTCAATTACGGCCAAAAACATGATTTGAAGTCTTGAAATTGGAGGGGTTGGCCATCCCTCCTTATTCTTGCTTACATAGCTTCATTAACTTTACCTTTTTGTTTAGCTTTTGAGCTCTTTTCTTACATTTTCAGCCACTGGTTTGGGCTTATTAGAGACTGTTTTAGGGTTGTCCTACTCTATTTAATTGGTTTAAGCTTTGATTAGTTCATTTGTTGTAGCATTAGTCTTCGTACATAACTTGTATCATGTTGTTCTTAGCCTTTTTTTAGTTTAATTTCCATGGTAATAACCTCATTTTAAGAATCAACTTGCCACTCCTTTCTTTCATTTGAGAGTTGTTTCAATCAGTTGATGGTTATTCAACACATGAACTAGAGATTCACGCTTAATGGCTTAATCTCTACGGAGATTCCTTGTCAACGACGTAATCTCTCTTTCATGTTGAGAATTACTTCCCATTTGACGCTTATCTCCTTTTAGAGGATGTAATCATCACTTCGGACAAATGGACTAAAGAATGGAAATGACTAAAAGAATTGGTTTAAAAGCAACCAACACATATAAAGAAAATGAATCATCTTGCTTAGGCTTGGCCGGACGTTATGCCAAATTTATCAAGTCAATAATGATCATGCGCTAATTCATGGCATTTTGATGATTCTTGAAGCATCTCTACTTCATTTTTTTGAGTTCATTCCATGATAAAGAGGGAGGAGTGGTCATATCCATTGTATTTATTAAATTTTTGTCCAAAATTGTATCCGAAATCATCAAGCAATCAATTTGCTTATTGATGGTTTTGGAAACAATTCTAACCTTCTCTCGTGGCTTTTCCACGACAGAGAAGGAAAGAAGGGACAAACAGACCTTGAACAACTTTGTCTGCACTATTTACACTTCAGAACATAAAACAGAGTTTTGCACAAAATTGAGGCACGACCAGCCTTTTCTAGGCCCGGCCGAGCTTCATTGAGGGCCAGTCGACCCTCAATGTTTGGTCAACAGTGCATTTTTCCAGAAAACAGAGGGTAGTGGCTGAAGTGAAACAGAGCAAGCTTAGGGCAGACAGAGTTGTTCTTGAACACCGTGCATGTGCATGCATGCAAATTCTTGCACATCCTCGCTTACATTATGATCATTGTAATTAATTAATTAATTTAACTTTGTTTATTGTAATTAGTCTTGTTAATCATTAAATGTTGTAATTATTATTGTTTATTTGTAATTGTTTTAGTTAATTAGTTTAAATAGTGAGTCTATTTATCTTGGTTATCCTTGTTGTAATAGCATAATTATCTAGTTTATTAGTCTCGCTTATTTATTCATTCGGATTTGTAATAATTAGTTTAATTTAGACTTTACGAACTTTGATTCGCACCCTCTTGCACGAGGACAAATATTTTAACAATGTGTATGTCTTACAATCCCATGTCTTTCTCCCTTTTACTTATTTGCTTATGATGGTTAGTAGGACATCATTTTTTTTAGCATTCTTATGCTTTGCATCCATTGTCTTGCATGCATCCAAGGTTCGGCTCATCATACTAACCAAATGTTCAAATTCATTTACTTGGATACGTGCTCTCTTGCATGTCTTCAATGAAATCATATGCTATGCTCATAGTTGAGCCTATAAAATACATAATGTGTGTGTCACATTAGTCATATTGCATAAGTTAGGAACATGCATATTTTTCTAATTATTTTACTTTGTTTTGGCTCGGAGTACAAGGTGAGCTTTTATGTCTTAGCTTCTTACATCGAATGTCTGTGTTACCATGTCCAAAGCATAAATACCATGAGGCTAATTGCTTAGATGATATAATTGTTTGAATGCCTGTGGATGAAGGCTAGTTGCTTGAACTGGGATGGTTTGATCAATGTTCCATTTTTAAGCCCACTTTTTCAAGTGGTAAACTTGCAAAACAATTTCGAAACAAAGCATGAGATCAAGTGTTCTAATTCTTGCAAACTAGTCTATACCTTGTGTGCGCATCACATAGTAAATAGCTAATAAATCCGAACAAGAGCATATAATGTAAATAAGAAACACATCATGATTAGTAGAGGTCGATCTTTGATCGGGCAAATAGGGTGCTCAATTCATGACCTGCCTCTCTCGTACCTATGTTCCTGAGCCGAGATACTTTGGTGATGACAGACTAATGGCCTTTGGCATGAGTCTTAGGTTTCCTAAGGTTCCCAAAAATATTTAGGTGGCAACTCTGTAATCTGGCAAAGTAGTCCATTTTTGGCATTTGATTCAAACTTTGATTTTTCGAAAAGAATTGTTGGATTTGGACTCTTTTTGTGTTTCCACTATTTCACATTGAACTTGTGAAATCAGATTCAGAACCACAAGTGGAGTCCGAACTGTAGGGCTATTCGCCTTTCAAAAGGAGCACAGAAACTCGGGCTACTGTTTCTGGCAACTCCACTGGGGATTTAGAGAACTTGACTTGAAACTCATGATGCGAATTTTTATTTACACTTATATGTTCTTTGCATTGCATTTGCATTGATGCGCTTAAGCCACTGTGTTTGTCGACTACTATTCCTAGACGGTTTGCCGGAGGCTTGCCTAAAAAGCTCGCCAAAAGGCTGACCAGTCATGGGCTTTGCCATGTTGGGAACACAACCTTGGATCTGGATTGTTGCCATACTGCTTGATCCACCTTTCACTTTTCGGTGTTAGGTGTGAGAGGTATATTAGGTATTCAGGCCTCGTTTGGGAACAGGCTAATTTAGTAACTTTTTGGCTATTTGGCTAAAATATGAGCTAAAAAAAACTAGTATGTTTAGGATGACTTTTTAACTTTTTACGAAAAGATGTGCAAAAAGTAGAGAGAAAAGAGAATCTTTGACTTTTTGGTATGGGTTGTTGGCTTTTTGGCTAATTTAGTAACTTTTTGGCTTTTTGGCTAAAAAGTTTGGTTGCCAAACGAGGCCGGTACCCTTTTGACCATTCAACCTAATTGCATATAGTGAAGCTATAGTGACTTTTCCAAATTAGGATAGGATGCTACCCATTTGTAAGATGTTGTGAAACTCGTTGTTTGAAATAGTGCAGCCTAGATCATGCCAAAATCTAGGACAGGGTAACCCTACCCCCTCATAGGGGTGTTTTGGTTGTTTTACTTGATATGTGCTTTTACAATGAAGCTATATAGGATGGTTCATATCAGTATGAGTTTGAGAATAGAGTTTAGTGGGGATTACAGTTCAGCTTTGTATCTTGACTATTGTGAATTGGGGCCAAAGTGTTGTTTAATTTTGATATTGTTTTTCTTTCTTTCCTTTTGCTAGGCAGTTTGCCATCATTGCTTTAGAAAGACCCAATATTCCCCAAGTTGTGTGGACTTGTTTCGGCAGGCTGTGTAATGCTCGAGACCTTGTTAGTGGAGAACCCGTGCTAGTCTCGCTTTCTCCAGTCACTCAACAAAGAAGAAATAGACGGTCAGTAGCATCAGTACAAAGTACTCCAAAAACACCTACCCGTTCTCAGTCAATCAATTCACCAGTATCTAGTTCACCCAGATTAGCAATGGCACAGAACACGGCACCAAACGCAAAAAAATTCACTGCCATGATGATTGTCGTCCAAAGGACTATGGATACTGTAAACCAGAGGATGGTTGCACAAGATGAAGTCATTGCCGATGTACGGCGTATATCTCGGGCATCAGCATTAACCGTGCATCCGATCCCCACTACTCAGCCAAACCCGGATCTACCCCTGCTAGTAGAAAATCTACCAGTCCCAAATCCTCAAGACAAGTTTCCCCCAGCTCCAACTTATCATCCTCCGGTTCAACCTCCTCCAGGGATTTTCTCTTTCGATATCAATGAAATTGATCTAGCCTTGGTCAAGATTGCTAGATTGGAGAAAGCATTGAATAAATCCCAGAGCTTCAACTCCAATCCAGATATCGAAGATGGGTACACTGAGGCATCGGTCAGATTACCAGATAAATTTAAGATGTCCCACATCAATAGATTCGATGGGAGTGGGGATCCAATCGTGCATTTCCGGTTGTTTTTGGATGTATTAAGGCCCATGGGTTTGTCTCGGGTGCAGAAGTTTTCATTGTTTGGGGGAACCCTGTCTAATGTGGCGGCTATCTGGTACGCTAAGTTAGAGGACTCTACAAAACGGAATTGGGAGGAGCTATCTGAGGCATTTGTCAATCAGTAGTCATATAACACCCAGATAGAGGTAACCACTAGTGAGCATGAGGCTATTACTTAGAACCCCAAAGAATCATTCATTGGTTTTGTTGCCTGGTGGAGAGTCAAGGCAACCCAAATGACAAATAAGCCTACCGATAGAGAACAAGTCCAACTAGTGGTCCAGAACCTAGAGCCAGACATGCTACAGAGAATAATAGTGGCACCGTTGTCCACATTTGCCTCCTTACATGAGGTGGGGGTCCAGATCGAGAGTGCATTCAAAAAGGATATCATTCACAAAACAAGTGAACCCGCAAGAAGGCCGTTCTCTCGAAATACCAATGCTAGCAGTAGCACTATTCTGCGGCCTGCAAATGTTAGCATTGTTGTCACAACAGCTAAGATGGCTAATCCCTTTGCTATTGCCACAACCTCACAACCTTCACAAAGTACTGGTCCACTCCAAAACCGTAGAGTCTTTACTCCCCACCATATGAGCCCAACCCATGCCCTCAAGTTGTTAATGCAAAAAGGGCATCTCAAGCCCCTTGATCCTCATCTGCTTCCAGACCCATTGCCACCCAAGCACAACCCTACCCAGTGTTATATCTTCCACCAACAACATGGTCATTCCACAGACATGTGCTACTGTCTACGTCATGAGATCCAGGATCTCATTGACAACAAAGTCATCGCCCTACCTTCCAAACCCAACGTAATAACCAATCCACTTCCTACACACAACTAGGTTCCCCCGTCCAGAAATATTAACCACATCCATACACTACCGCCCACCTTCAACCCTAGCACATACATTACCAAAACTGGAGGTGGTCATTCCAGAAGGCACAAACATGTGTATGATAGATTTGACACCACAAACCTAACCCAAGCCCATGGCAGTAGAAACAGAGGAACAGAAGAATACACTAAAGATAGGGTTGTCTGATACCCGTGTCATAGAGAAGGGGGTCTCACTTGCAGAAGAGTACGATCCCACCTTATACATTGTGGTCATCGATCAGCCAAAGCCAGTGGTCATACTGTCAGACTTTCTCAGCATCAATACTATAGGTGTCACGACCCAAACCCGACCCTATAGGTCTAGCGTCGTAACCGGCTAGTAATTCTTGGATTACCAAAGGCCTCTTAACAGAATAACATATAATTAAGGGCTGAGGAAGCAAATATACTAAATATACATAGTCCATAAAGTTGTGCAGACATACATGGGACATAAATTTTTGAAACAAACTTATATTTATATATAGATGTGACATCAAAAATGCATTAGTCACATGTCACTAGAGCCATATATACAGAACTTCCAAAACATGTTTAGATTAAACATAAACATCAGAAAGTACAAAAATCCTAAAGACTCAAAACTTGGTCAGATCTCAAAAGGGAAACCTCCACGGGAGGCACGACGGCTAGCTGACTCTAGAACTTGCCAGGCAGCAACTTAGGCCTGGTCACGTGCCTGCTCACCTACATACATAAAAATAAATAGTGAGGGGGAGCCCAGTGGATAATAACAAGGTAAAGGGGTTTTTAACGAATGATGTCCATCACAGAGTTAGAAATCAGAGTTTATATCAGTAACAGGGTCTTATGCATATTCAAATTTCCAAATTAGAAATGGGATCATATACATGTTCATACTCATATTCATATTCATATTCGGATTTTGCATAAGATCATACGTGGTACATCTATTAGCTATCATATCAACTTGGTCCTGAGACTCACATGTATAGTCAGTATCGATGACCATAAAGGTCCATATCTTGCGCGCAAGTAACCATGGTATTGTTACCCCCAGGCAAGGGCTACGTGAATATAGGCCTCAGTATTGTTACCCCGGGGCAAGAGATGCCACAAATTCATTTTAGAAAAATAGGCATTCATTCATAATTCATAGAATAGCATTTCAGAAAACAGATCGTATCATATTAGTCAGAAAATACTTGTAATTAAACATAGCTTTACAGAGTTATTCCTCACAATTAACAGATGGCTCCAAGTACGTGACCTACATAACATGACAGAGACACACATTGAAACACACATACGAATTGTACATAACTCATTTCCTTTGTCCTAACTGTGTTTCTAGCCTTTATCCTCATTATAGTGTTTTAATCTTGGCCTAGGAATTCCTAGGATGAAATGAGGATGCAAAAATGTACTTGAAAACATTTTTCAAAACTTGCTGAAAACAGGGTTCCTGCTTGAGCGTGGCTTTCCTCGCTCAAGCGGACATGCAAAATGTGAGGGTCCGCTCGAGCGCAACTTACCTCGCTCGAGCGGTCTGCAAACTTTGGGAAAAGTACTGGTTGCTTAATTTTCACGCTTGACAAACGCCCAATCCTCGTTCGAGCGTGAGACTCAAACCTTCGCTCGAGCGTGACTGGTGCCGCTCGAGCAATTTGCAAAACACATGAACTTCTGGGAGCATGCATTTCACGCTCGAGCGAACTTCTGGTCACTCGAGCGGAAGTGCAGGATCACAGAGTCTCCGCTCAAGCGTAGAATCTAATGCTCGAGCAGAAGTGCAAAATCTGGAATTTCCAGATTGCACTCCCAAGTTCCCAAGCTCGAATTCCACATTTCAAAACTCATCCTCTTGGGCCAAAATTCTAGAAAATATCTAAGAACTTGTAAACCATCATGGTTTGAAGTTCATTTCATGAAATCAAGGCTCAAAGTAAGTGAATTGTGTAAAAATTCAACTTGAAATGTAGAACATGCTATAAATATGACATGCATGTATTCATTTGAACTCATAGCTTCCAAAACATGATCAACTAAGGTAATTTGATGGAAAACATGATGAAATTACATGACTATGGTAGACTTAGTATATGCATGTGAAAATCCTTAACCATTGGACTCAAAATAGAACGAATTATGCATGCATGCATGGTATGAGTTACAATTCTCAAATTTTAGCTTGATTCTCATGCTTAATCTTCTAATTTTCTTGAATTCTTACACCAAGTAATTCAAATTCATAATTAAGGAGTTGAATTTCCTACCGTAAGCCTTGAGTTAGCAAGTGTTGGAGCTAAACTTCCTCAATTCTCTTCAATCTCCCTTATTTCCTTCTTAATTCTCTTCCTTCTTTAGTGTTGACTTCAAAATCTCTCTCTCTCTCTCTCTCTCTCTCCCTCTCCTTCCACACGTTTGAGCTTAAAATGAATGAGGAAAATGGAGTCTTGGGCTTGGTAGTGGCCTTATATAGGCTAATTAGTGAAGCTTCATTAATTCTTGATTAAACTAATCATTGGAATTATTATATTCTAATTTAATCATTTCGAATCGAATTTCAATTAAATCTATCACAAAATTCCATAAACCCTAAATAACACATAAATCAAGTCAATTTCTAAATCGGATGTCGATAAGGCCTTTATTTCGCAAACTGAAACAGAAACATGAACATATCTTTTTACATTAAACAGATATAAACACAAATAAGGTAACATATGATGCAAAATTTCACTTTAATTACTTATTAGGCATAATTAAACATGGATTAACGTTAATCATGGGTCGGGGTTGTTACAATAGGGGAGGACTAAATGGCGAAGAATCAGAATGAGTGGCCTGAGCAAGGCCTGAATGGCTTAGCAAACCTAGAATAGGATCTGGCAGAATTAGAAGTGGATATGGAGGATCTTTACTTCTTCGAGGAAAAAGATACAAGCTGTGTATAGGTAGGATGGTGGGACCCAAGCTAGTCGAAAACTAGCAATGGGTGGTTGAGTGAGGAAGAGTCCGATGTGAAGGAACAGACATAAGAGACCGGGGGAGAAAAGGAAGTTTTTGTTAAGGATAAGGCTGAGGCTACACCTCCTACTGAGAAGGAACAGGCACTGGAACAGTTTCAAAAGCAAAGGATAGAGGAGATCCAAGCGAAGATGGTTTTGGAACAAGGGAAAGGAAAAGAGAAGGAAGAACCTGAAACAACGGTGGGTGATGCCCAGATAACCAGAAAAGTCGAATGGGATCCCAATGACCGAAAGTAGATGTTGAGGAAACTTAGAAAGTACCGGGATGTTGAAACCCAAGCTGTGGTAGAAGAAGAATGGTATGATGATGGGGGACGTGATGTTAATATGCTCCGGATGGAACCCGATGCCAGTCTGGTCATCACTTTGGGAGAGTGGTGGGAAGACAGTGACCTAAGTCATGCATACACTGACGAAGGTTGGAAAGCTGATATCCTAGATGACACTTGGTATACCGATGAGATCAATCATATGACCCAGAGTGGTCGGTACTTCAAACCCACAGCGGTAAACCAGCCAGAAACCTCTGGAAAGGAGGCTGAGAGAGCAAAAGAGAAAGATACTGAGGAAAACATGGTCTTAAAATAGCTAAAGAAGATTCAGGCTGACATATCCATCTGGGGACTGATAATGGCGTCTCAGGAGCATAGACAAGCCCTGCTTGAAGTAATGAACTGAACCAAACTACCCATTGACACCATCACTGACCAATTGGTGTCGTTGGTCACCTCCGGGGATGTTACGCCAGTAATATCCTTTAAAGATAAAGAATTGCCTCCTGAGGGCGGAAACCACAACCGTCCTTTGTATGTAACCTTGGAAAGTCGAAAAAAAGTGGATTCTGTTTGTATTAGTAGATACCGGGTCGGTGATCAATGTGTGTCCAGTCAGAACTGCCTATGCCATCGGTTTGAGGTCGATTGACTTTACACCCACGACCTAAGCTATCCAGGCTTATGACAATACAAGCCAAGATGTCATGGGAACGTTCAAGAGCAATATCCTAATCGGCTTGTCGAAACATGAGGTGGAATTCCATGTCATAGACGTTCCAGCCACTTTTAATCTACTAGTGGAAAGGCCTTGGCTATATCAAATGAAGGCGGTGTCATCAACGGTACATCAGTTCGTAAAGTACCCCTTCAAAGGCGGGATCACCACTTTATACGGTAACTTTGCGATCCATCCTCCTCAAGGAACCATTGCACCACTATTGGAAATCATACATGGGGTAGAGGACGTGTTCCTTTCCGGCTTCTCTCTAGCAGAAGCCCGGTTGGTCCAAACCATCATGGCAAAGGGCGATGGAGATTATGTGAGTGCACAATCCATATACATGATGAACAAGCAGGGGCATATGCCCGGGTCGAGACTACGCCGAAGTGGCAGACATGGAGGTATTGTTGCTAAGAAGCTGAGTCATAACCCCCATGCTTTCGCACTGGGATACAAACCTACCGCTGCAGATTGGCAAAAGAAAGGGCAGGAGTTGAGAGAAAGGCTGAAGGCAAAGAGGACTGGGAAGCAGTATGAATTAGTCTGCAAACCTATAAGGGGAACCCTGAACGGATGCTTTGTCCACCAAAGGGAAGATTTCCCATTCTGTGGATTCTCCGAGCCTTGGTATGACTAGGAGACAAAGACTAAGTATCCGGGGTTCAAGATCTTTTTCAAGCACTAGTTACCAGAAAATGAGGATAAGCAGGAAAACCTAAGCACTGATATGGATAAAGAAAGGACTGCAAACCTGGACATTGAAAAAGAGAAGCTGGTGGGAAAAGCATTGGTAGACTTACTAATGAGTTCCACTGCTGGAGCTGAGACCACCAACTTGGGGGATAGTTTTACTCTCTTGATGAACGGGGATACCCCAGTAGCGGATTTCTCCAATCTTATCGTGGATGCGTCTGAGGCTCCAGGCCTAGTCTGGAAGTTTGAGTAAGGCATCATCAACAGTTCTGAATCGGATAATGAGTCCAAATCTAATTCCACTGAGTCTGTGGAGTCAGAGTCAGATTCGAGTTCCTCTGAGTCTGGTACTTCTGAAAGTGGTAACCTGGATACCAAATTCCTGTCGAGTTCGTCTTTTAGCTTTTCTTTTGAGTCCACTGTAACCGAGGATTCAGATTTTTTGAATGGGAATGCTATGAATGTTCCCTACTTCTCTGTGCCTTTGGTTTGTTGTACTAATCTTAATTTTCAAAATTTTGACATAAACGAAGAGGAAGAAATTCCTCGGGTTTTAAAAAATTTGGTTGATCATGAGGAGGAGAGGCGTGTTAAGCCCTGTACAAATGAAATCGTATCAATTAATATGGGTACTAAGGAAGGTCCTCACTTGGTCCACATCGGGTCCATGGTGTCTTCAGAGGAACGCGAGCGTTTCATCGCTTTATTAAAAAATTTCAAAAATGTTTTCGCGCGGTCCTACGAAGACATGCCTGAAATTGATCCTGAGATTGTACAACACCGAATCCCTCTTGACCTGGGCCCGGCCAGTTAAGCAAAAGCTGTATAAAGTTTGCTCAGATTGGGCTTTGAAAATCAAGGAAGAAGTTACCAAACAGATTGAGGCAGGGTTCTTGCTTGTCTGAGTATCCAACGTGGTTGGCTAACATTGTTCCAGTCCCAAAGAAGGATGGCAGAATCAGAGTCTATGTCAACTTCAGGGACCTAAATAAGGCTAGTCCAAAGGATGATTTTCTGCTGCCGCATATTGATGTGCATTGCTCTCGTTTATGGACAGATTTTTTGAGTATAACCAGATTCTGATGGCACCCGAGGATAGGGAGAAAACTGCTTCACAACTCTGTGGGGCACCTATTGCTACCGAGTCATGCCATTTGGGTTGAAGAATGCTAGGGCTACTTATTAGAGGGCCGCAACTACCATTTTGCACGACATGATCCACAAAGAGGTTGAGGTGTACGTGGACAATATCATTATCAAGTCCAAAGATCAAGAGGGCCACTACACCGCCTTGGAGAAATTCTTTCAGTGGATCAAAGAGTATAGATTGAGGTTGAACCCGCAAAAATGCACTTTCGGCGTAACAACAGGAAAAATGTTGGGATTCTTAATAACACAGAGAGGAATTGAGGTATATCCTTCCAAAATCAAGGCCATCTTAGAAATGCCACCACCAAGGACTGAAAAGGAGGTGCGCGGCATTCTGGGTAAAGTGTAATTCATAAGACGGTTTATTTCAAAATTAACCTTGACTTGTGAACCACTATTTGGTCTCCTGAAAAAAGGAAAGAAGTTCCAGTGGGATGATCGCTGTCAGTTCGCTTTTGAACAGGTCAAGCAGTACCTGTAGAACCCGCCTGTGTTATCACCACCAGAACCAAGAAAACCATTGATCCTGTACTTGTCAATGACAAACTCAACTATGGGGTGTATGTTAGCTCAAGAGTCAGAGGCCAAAGTGGAGAAAGTCGTTTACTACTTGAGTAAAAAAATGCTGAATGACGAGACCTGTTACACTCCCCTCGAGAAATCTTGTCTAGCCTTGGTATGGGCTACCCAGAAGTTGAGGCACTACTTGTCAGCTCACTCTATAATCCTGGTTTCGAGATTAGATCCCATCAAATATCTTTTTGAGAAACCAGCGCTTACAAGTAGGCTAGCTCGATGGTTGCTTGTTCTCCCCGAATTTGCTCTTCCATATGTTACACGCAAGTCTGTTAAAGCGAGGGCTATAGAGGAATTCTTGGAAGATCACCCGGTAGAGGGGGATGAAGCGGTGGAGTACCTTTTTCCAGATGAAAATATTCTGCAAACAGAGGAGAAAACGTGGATGATGTACTTTGACGGAGCATCCAATCAATATGGTTATGGGATCGGTGTATTACTTATAGCACCTGATAACTCCCACATACCCTTAGCCTTTAAACTCGGGTTCAAAGTATCCAACAACGAAGTAGAATATGAGGCGTGTATCGTTGGTTTAGAAACCGCCCTGGAACTAGGGGCAAAAAGGTTGGACGTCATCGGAGATTTAAACTTGGTTGTATCTTAAGCCAACGAAGATTGGTGGGTTAAAGAGGAGAAAATGAAAGTTTATCGTCAGGTCTTGGATATGCTAATTCCGAGGTTTGACAAGTTAACGTTTACCCATTTGCGAAGAGAGAACAACCGATTTGCTGATGCACTAGTAACTCTATCTTCTATGGTAGACATTCCATTGGGAGTCAGGATATGTCCAATCATTATTGAACAGAAATACATGCCGGCCTATGAAACCATTGCTGCAATAGATGAGGCCTCAGACAAGAACCCCTGGTACTATGATATCTAGAATTTCCTGGAAAAGGAGGCGTATCCACCAGGAGTGAATGACAAGGATAAAAGGGGGTCGTCTGGCCATCCAATTTACCATCTGTGGAGGCAAGCTGTACAAAAGAGGCCATTTGGGAATGCATAAGCTATGTGTTGAGGAAGAAGAATCAAAGCACCTTATGGAGGCCATCCACGAAGGAGAGTGTGGAGCCCACATGAACGGTGTGATGCTCGCCCCAAAAATCCTTAGACAAGGCTACTACTGGTCAACCAAAAAAGAGGATTGTATTGGTTTTACTCGGTGATGCCACAAGTGCCAGATTCATGCCAATCGCATGAACATTCCGCCGTCGAAGCTCTATATCATGACTTCACCATGGCCATTCTCTGTTTGGGGGATAGACGTTATCGGCACAGTTATGCCAAAAGGGTCAAACGGAGGCCTAGTCCTACTCTGTACTAAAAGCATCGCATGTGGCTACGTTCATCAAAAATAACATCATATGCCGGTATGCGGTGCCCGATGAAATTATCTCTGATAATGGGTTGCACTTCAAGAAAGAGGTGATAGGCTTGCTTGAGAAATATAACGTGGCTTTCCATAAGTCATCAACTTACGGGCCACAGACCAATGGGGCTATTGAAGCTGCAAACAAAAATATCAAGAGAATTTTGCAAAAGATGGTGGAAACCTACAGAGACTGGCTAGATAAATTGCCATTTGCGCTCTGGGGCTATAGAACCTCAATCTGAACATTTACAGGGGCGACCCCCTATTCTCTTGTCTATGGGATGGAGGCTGTTTTTCTGATTGAAATTGAAGTTCCCTCATTACGAATTATGGTCGAGTGTCAAATAGCAGAGGCAGATTGGCATCAAAGTAGGTTTGAGGAGTTGATGTTGTCTGATGAGAGAAGATTAAGGGCATTGTATCATGTCTAGGGCTACCAACGCCAAATTGCCACGGCTTTTAACAAAAAAGTGAAGTCCAGAAATCTTCAAGATGGGGACATGATGTTAAAAGACAACCGAGCTCCCATTCATAACCCTAGGGGAAAATTCAAACGCAACTGGAGTGGTCCTTACATCATCAAGTCAATCTAGTCAAGAGGGGTGGTTATTCTTACGGACTTGGATGGCCTGGAGTTCTCACAACCAATCAACATGGACAAGTTGAAGAAATATTACCCCTGAGAGGCTCGCTAGGTCAAAAACCCAAAAGGGCAACCTAATCAAAAGTTAGAGCATGAAAATTTAGAAATGAAGAAAAACTAAGCTCGCAAGGTTGAAAACCCTAAAGGGCGACTTTGGCAAAAGTTAGAGCGCAAAAGGAGAGAGTTAATACTCGAGTGAACCTGAACCGAACTACGTAAGGCCTGATTTCCTTTTTTGGGATACGTAGGCAACTTCATCTTGAAGTTCGACCGTAACTATCTCCAGTTCAACTGTCCTATCCGTTTTCTTGATCAGGTCATCCTTGTTCATCATCTATTAGTTCCGTTGTGCTCTGTATTTCGGGCAGAAAAGCTGAGTACAAAGCAACAGTAATGATACGCAGCTAGGGGCAGTTATGATTTCTTTTGACTCGGGATTGTACATCTTGAGGATCAACTCTATACATGTCAGGTGGTGATCATTTCCGAAAATTATTTTGGAAAGTTTTAAGAAAAGTTGATTTTGTTCAAAATTTTACCCTTTTACAACTTGGACCATTTTTGGGACCAAAAGGAAAATTTTCAATGCTAGCAACTTTAATTTTATTGATTTCAATACAAGTAGATTCTCCAAATTCTTTGATTTAGATCAAAGTTACTTTTTACATCTTAAACTTGAAAAGAAAAGATCAAAGCAGTAAAACTAGGGGCACAGCTGAGTCAGGTGGCTCTATGCCAAAGATGGTCCAACCTCTGTCTCCTCTTCAAGCCAAGCCAAACACTCCTCAGATAGTGTGTAACTGAAACTAATGGCAAGGGCCAGAATCTCTCTTGTCCTCCAGGCCGCGAGATATCGGGGCAGGTGCAAGGCACGAACTAGAAATGAAGTAGTGTATTCCACCCCCTCATCTGGTCGTATCTGATCATGCCCGAACTGACGTCGGAGCCGGAGAGGAAAATAGAATACGCAATGTGTGAGGCCAATCAACTCTGCACCCGACTGTCAAGACATATTGTAACTCATCCCAGCCAAATTAAGTCAAGGGCAGCGCTACGTTATGTCGGCTGCGGACCAGCTGCAAAAGGAGAGAGTTAATACTCGAGTGAACCTGAACCGAACTACGTAAGGCCTGATTTCCATTTTTGGGATACGTAGGCAACTTCATCTTGAAGTTCGGTCGTAACTATCTCCAGTTCAACTGTCCTATCCGTTTTCTTGATCACGTCATCCTTGTTCATCATCTATTAGTTCCGTTGTGCTCCGTATTTCGGGCAGAAAAGCTGAGTACAAAACAGCAGTAATGATACGCAGCTAGGGGCAGTTATGATTTCTTTTCACTCGGGATTGTACATCTTGAGGATCAACTCTATACGTGTCAGGTGGTGATCATTTCCGAAAATTATTTTGGAAAGTTTTAAGAAAAGTTGATTTTGTTCAAAATTTTACCCTTTTACAACTTGTACCATTTTTGGGACCAAAAGGAAAATTTTCAGGGTTCGCAACTTTAATTTTATTGATTTCAACACAAGTACATTCTCCAAACTCTTTGATTTAGATCAAAGTTGCCTTTTACATCTTAAAATTGAAAAGAAAAGATCAAAGCAGTAAAACTAGGGGCACAGCTGAGTCAGGTGGCTCTATGCCAAAGATGGTCCAACCTCTGTCTCCTCTTCAAGCCAAGCCAAACACTCCTCAGATAGTGTGTAACTGAAACTAATGGCAAGGGCCAGAATCTCTCTTGTCCTCCAGGCCGCGAGATACCGGGGCAGGTGCAAGGCGCGAACTAGAAATGAAGTAGTGTATTCCACCCCCTCATTTGGTCGTATCTGATCATGCCCGAACTGACATCGGAATCGGAGAGGAAAATAGAATACGCAATGTGTGAGGCCAATCAACTCTACACTCGACTGTCAAGACATACTGTAACTCATCCCAGCCAAATTAAGTCAAGGGCAACGCTAAGTTATGTCGGTTGCGGACCAGCTGCACATCCAATTACACTATAAACCCTCTGAGGGGAAATCCACTAGACGTTGACGAAAGAAGTAAGCTCAGGCCGAATATTCAGGATAAGGAGCAACTACTTGTAGTTTATCCATAAGCCATACCCGAGGAAGGATGAAAAATAAAAGAGATTAAAGAATAGAGAGGCATACGATGAGAGAAAAGTAAAGAAAGGGGTTTAAGAGAAAAACAGAGAATGAGTGTTGAGTGATGTAAAAATCATAAATTAAAAGGGTGGAAAATAATACCTGGAGAAATAGGGAACTCTCTGCCAGCCAGGTGGTCTCTCCTCGATGGAAGACATCTAAACCCATCAAGGTTTTGGCTAGTACCAAACCCATGCAACTCTTACCGTCTTTCAGACGTTGAGCTACTTCGATCAACCGGATGCTAACTCCGTCGAAACTAGGGGCAAGGAGAAACTGCACAAGAAGGCATAAACAGAGAGCATGTTGCCGACGGCCTCGCCAAAGAAGGTCACTTCTGTCTCCAATGACGGAAAAGTGATGAACTATATCGGGGATATCTAGCTCCCCATTATGTACCAAAGACCGAGCCTCATGTAATGTTAACCCACACATTCGTCCTAAAGCTTGGGTATGGCCAAAACGGGGCTACGGTATAATTTCTTCGTCGCGCCGAGACTCTATTAAAGCTTGAAATTCCTCGAGTGTCGAACACACCTTGTGAGATCCGAATTCAAACACATGCGTGATCGGGTTCCAACATTGAATAGCAGCATGGAGGAATGGAAAGCAAAGAGAAGTGCAACTCAGAGAAAAAAGGGCATTTAGGCCAAAACTGCAAAAATTCACCTTTTTCGAGCCGTCCAAAGTGACTATCCAGTCTCAGAGCCTATTGTTGCACAATGTCTCCATTTTGAGAGCAAAACACCAAAGACTTGTTATTCTGCCAGGAAAACAGCATGGGAGCATTATTTATAGAGGATGAGAAGGAGTAGTGCATGACAGCTGGGCAGCATTGACCGACCACACATTGAGGCCCGGCCGTGCATATTTAGGCCTGGTCGTGTCTAAGTGATGGCTCAGAGCAGTGCAGTTGTAGGAAAGGCCAATCTTTGCCTTGACATACCACAATTGTATTTTGAGTCTTGTTTTGTTTGTACCAAGTGTTTTTTAGTATTTTCAAGTTGTTTTTTTTATTTTGTTTTCCTGTTATCGAGTTGTATTTCACAATTTTGTCCGGTTATGGGCAGTTATCCGATTCAAATGAATGCAAGAGCAAGTCTTATGTAAAGATATCATACAAGGATTACGGCATTCATCACATACAAATACCATTCATCACATTGTGCAAAGAAAGCATTCAACAAAAACTTGTCTTTTATAATTGGCGGGTCCAACCCCGATCATCGTTTTACAGAACAATAAAACAAAAGAAAATCTTTCAAACAAAAACGAAAGGGTCTATCTGAAGCTAGTCTTTAACTACAAAGCAAAAACACAAAAACACGAAAAATAAAAAATAAAAAAACTAAATAAAAAAAAACTAAATAAAAAGTCATCATTCTCATCAATAGCCCATCCTCGCCCTCTTCCTCCTCGACTGCAGAAAAGGTGCATCACTGTCATCACTAAGGCTGCTAGACTATAAGGCAACCTCCTCTCCCTCGTCCTTGGGGGTCATAGACCCATCAAAAGACTACTAGGAAGGTGAGCGTTGCCTCACTCGGTCTCTCCTTCGATCGGCTTCCCCTCGGCCCCTCACTGGGCCCCGTCTCTGTCTACTGGCTGTGAAAAGTCTTGCAAGTACTGCGGGCGCTGGCTCAAGCTGAAAAGAGTACAGGTATCAGTATAAATTAACGAGAGTGTACAGTATGGCAACAACAGTAAACTACAGATAGAATGTACCTCGATCCCATGGGAGACTAAGGCAATCTGCCTCCTCTGTACCATAAGGAGCAATCAGTAGATTGTACGAAGGAGGTCATCAGCATACGCCTGGGGTACCTATAAAAGGAACAGAATCTGAGAAAGGCAAACAAAAGTAATAGAGAACAATGAACAACAATGGTGGAAAACAAGATAGGGTGCAGTGAGTAGAAGTATAAAGGAATGTGTACCTACTCAACGCCAGGAGCAAACACTAGCCTGCGATCCCTCTCCTCGATGCGCTCAAGTGGGATCTGCTCAATCACTCCATCCAGACTCATATATATGATCTTAGTGGGGATCACAGGAAATCCAGCAATGGAAGTAACAACAGGGGCACCTCCAGCAAGCGTATCACCAGTCGCAACAACAGCAGCTACAACCTCCGGCACAACTCGAGCCACACCTAGGTTAAGAGGCACCATCACTAGGGTGTGTAAGAAGGTAATGAAGTCATCAGGCTCATGATGATGATCGCTATCCTCACCTAACATCAGGAGGTCAATCTGAGGACCGTCCTGTAGCTCATCAACTACCCTCATAATAGGAGGAGGGGGATGTGGGATGTCGACGCCCCGCGTCTGGCGGATGAACCTCTCTCCCAGGTAGTACGCTCAGCCAAAGGGGCCCTCAAATAGAACCCGCATGGTGGAGGCATGCCATGCAGCGGCGTAGGTCGTCCTCGACACCTGGGGAATGCTCGCCCAAGGATGCTAGTGTTCCTTTCTATTGATGAAGAGGTGACCTTGTGTTCTTCAAGAAATGAAGACCTATGAAATTAGTGCAATGTTAGAAATTAGTGCAGTATGAGGATGTCAGTGCAGTGTCAGAAATCAATGCAATGTCAGAAGTCAGTACAGTAGGAGAATGGCAATATAGTACAGGTGCAACAGTATAAGAATGACCGTGTAGTGTGGGAAACAGTGCAATATGCTCATAGTATGTAACAGTTGGTATTTTGTTACCTGGTCTACCGTGATCGTGTCAAAGAAGCGACAAAAATAGGGGAAATCTCGGTCTACACAACGACGGCGCTCAAATCCGGATTGTAGTATCATAAATGGGGTACTGACAACTCGATCAGCCTCATCGGGATCGGAGCCAAAGAGGTGAAATAGGTATAAACCTAGAGCTGCAAACAGAAAGAACTAGCTAAAGTAAATAAATAAGCAAAAATGAAATGCAAATGAGCAAAAAATGCATAATGAATAGAATGAATAGAAAAGATAAGTGTGAGGTATACCTCCTAGACTCTCCAATAGCTGCCGAGTGAATCCTCCTAGCGGCGGGAGACGGAGCTCATACAACAGTATAGGGTGGCCAAACCAGCGTTACCCTAATCGTACTCTGCCACCTGAGGGAGGTGCACCAGTGCCCCCATAAGATATAACCCCACGGTATTTTCCCTGTTCGCAAACAGGGTAGTACCGAGGAGATACATAAGGAAGCCGCGGGTGTACTGGGTGACCTCATCTGGAGTGGTGGGCTGAAAGTCGGAGAAGTACTCAAAGAACCAGCTGTACCTCACCATCTCGTGGCTGGTAGTGTCTGGAATCACTCCAAGAAGCTAGCACTGTGCGGCTCTCTATTGCGTCATGTCTGGATCATACGGGATCAAGCCGCCAACTCTAACCCGTAAGTCGATGAGCATCACGAAGTCGTACAGGGTTAGAGTCATCTTCCCGATCGATGAGAAGTGGAATGAGTCTGTGGTGTACCACCATCTCTCGACCAGGGCCCCGTAAAACAGTGACTCGGCTCTCATCTGTATAAGCCCTAAGCAGAAGGTTCCAAAGCCAACCGTGTCAACTAGTGCGCGGACCTCCACGAGCAGTCTCTCATACCAGCGCCGGGGGCCAGATATGGATCCGTATCTGCCAATCCTCCTCGCTATCACCTGTAAATGGGAAATATATGGCATTTAACTAGTGATCTACTTGTGAGATTCAACGATGCATCCAAACAAAAAAAAAAGTCATTTACCGTGGAGGCATCGGCGGATAAGCGCTCCGTGGGCTCTCACAGCAAGATGTCCTTGTCTATCTTGGGAATGAGGCCCTCGAATCTCAAAATAGCACCTGGGGGTAGAGCATGTGTGCGTGGTCGGTAGGTGGCCTCATCAAATGGCCTATCAACGAGGAGAGGCAATGCGGAAGCATCCTCAGCCTCCATATCTGTGCCTACTGCATCCCCAATGCCAATGACAGGGTTCAGGATAGGAACTTCATCACTAGCCATGGAGAAAAGTTGAGGAAATGAAGAGAAAGCAAGAAAAATGTGGAGGGCCAAACCCTAGGTGAGAGAAAATGTGAGGGAAAAGTGAAAACACGAGTGAGTACACGAAAACAGAGAAAACCCGTGAAAAACAAGGCAAATACAATGAAAAACCAAAAAACTTGACCGAATCAAAATCCAATAGTTCAAAATATAGAGAAGGGGAAGGGTTTCGAAGAAAAATTGGCGAAGATTGTTGGGTATTGCAAGGAAAGAGGGAAATCTAGAGAGAGAGAGCGGTTAGAAAAAAAAAAAAAAAAGAAAGGCAAAATAAAAAAAGAGAGAAACGAGAAGAAAATACCAAAGATAAGAGAAAGAAGGAAGAAAACAATGAATAATAAGAGAGTAAAAGAGGAAATATAAAAAGAAAGGAAAGGATTTCTGATTATATGAGTGCCTTTGTGTTTGATTCTTGATTTGATTTGCTTAAAGTTTACTTGTTTATACTCATTTGTTCACAACTTTTAATTTGTGTAAATTATTCCATGTAGTTTAAAATTTGCTTAGTCTAAAATCGTAGTTTCTCCTGTTATTATGTTCTATAACCAGACGATATTGTATGCACAGTTCATTCAAAGGAGTTCCAATTGAAATCATTCGTGCCACAGTAAAATCATCATCCATTTTGATTCCTGCTTATGTGATTTGTTTCACCTCTCCTCCTCTCGTGTGTGACGCTTTAGGATTGTACCCTTCGGTTAAAAACATTGAGTGCGCCCGGTGTTCACACCACCTTTCCTCCTCTCACGTGTGACGCGTTAGGATAGTACCCTTCGATTAAAAACATCGGGTGTGCCCGATGTTCACACCACCTTTCCTCCTCTCGCGTGTGACGCGTTAGGATTGTACCCCTCGATTAAAAACATCGAGTGCACCCGGTGTTCACACCACCTTTCCTCCTCTCACGTGTGACGCGTTAGGATTATACCCCTCAGTTAAAAACATCGGGTGCGCCCAGTGTTCACACCATCTTTCCTCCCCTCGCGTGTGACGCGTTAGGATTGTACCCCTCAGTTAAAAACATCGGGTGCGCTAGGTGTTCACACCACCCTTCCTTCTCTCACGTGTGCCGCGTTAGGATTGTACCCCTCAGTTAAAAATAGCAGGTGCGCTTGTTTGTTCGCACCACATTTCCTCCTCTTGCATGTGACGCGTGAGGATTGTTTACCTCGGTTAAAAACATCGAGTGCGCATGGTGTTCACACCACTTTTCCTCCTCTCGCGTGTAACACATTAGGATTGTACCCCTCAATTAAAAATAATAGGTGCGCCTGTTTGTTCACACCACCCTTCCTCCTCTCGCGTACAATGTGTTAGGATCTCAGTTGAGACCTCAGGTGCGCTCGATGGTTGCGTCGCCCTTTCCGCTTTCTACGTGAAGCATAGTTAGGTCTGTATTTTCTTACATCCTTTCTATGTGAGACGTAGGTTGGTTTGTGTTTTTTTTGTGTTTTTCATGCGAAGCATGTCTGTTTATTCACATCGTTCCGTGTGAAACAGGACGAGGTCTATTTAGCTTTGATTTGCATTGTCGTTCGAATGTTGCATTCTTGTCTAGATTGTAGCATTGTTTCATTGCTTCATTTACATTGTGTTTCATTGCATTGCTTCATTGCATGATCATAAGTTATTTGTTGTATTTTGTTTTTGCATTTTTCCCTAAGTTCATTTTTGCATTTATGCCTTGATTTCTTGCCCGAGCCTTGCGACCTTGTCAAATGGGTCATCTCTGGGCTTTGATATTCACTTACGTCACTTTATGGCTTCGAGCACTGTCAAAGAGGGGCAACTGTGGACACCCCATTTTTTACCGCCCGTAAGGCTCGAGCGCTTCACTTGGAACACTCGATGATGAAAGTGGTATTGTGCGTGGTTCGAGGTCTCAACAAAAGAGTCTTGTTCAAGCTTCGACACAACCCCAAACCTTCCATATTCTCAGTGATCATACCCAAGAAATCCCTTTATACCCCTTGTGCCACCCTGTGTTAAGGTTGAAACAAAAAAACAAGGGAATTCATTGAGGGCCGGTCGGGCATCAGTAGTGAGAAACACTGTTCTGGGTGGGAGGCCGCCAGCTATCCATTTTTGAAGATATTTATCACCTTTTTTGCTCAAATTTTATAAATACAACCATGCACCTCTATTTTGGGGGTTGAACAATTGAAAGAAAGCCTATACACATAGAGAGAGCTCTTACTTTCTCTTTCTTCCATTGCAAGCTACCTTTGAGTTAACCTATTAACCTTGTATCATCTATATACACCACACACAACATTGACTCATCATCTTAGAGCCTTGGTTGACCCTTGCGAAGCATAATTCAAGCTTGAGAGTGTGTCAAGAGTGAGTTTGATCATCAACCAAAGCTTACTCCATTTTGAGAGGTATAAGCTTGTAACTTTTGTTCTTGCTTTTGCTTACATCATTTCTATCTATTTCTTCTATTCTTGGGTTGCTTTTTCATCTATTTTAAGTATTGGAACTTGGGTTTGGACAAGCTACCAAAGGTGGTAAGGTTAACACCCTTACTTGCACCTATTTTTGTAGTTCAACCCTTGGTTCCTTTACACTCTTTTTCTTTGATTTTTGAACTGATTTTCAGGGTTGAATTAAGGCCAAAAACATGATTTGAAGTCTTGAAATTGAAGGGGTTGGCCATCCCTCCTTATTCTTGCTTACATAGCTTCATTATCTTTACCTTTTTGTTTAGCTTTTGAGCTCTTTTCTTACATTTTCAGCCACTGTTTTGGGCTTATTAGAGACTGTTTTAGGGTTGTCCTACTCTATTTAATTGGTTCAAGCTTTGATTAGTTTATTTGTTGTAGCATTAGTCTTCGTACATAGCTTGTATCATGTTGTTCTTAGCCTTTTTTTGGTTTAATTTCCATGGTAATAACCTCATTTTAAGAATTAACTTGCCACTCCTTTCTTTTATTTGAGAGTTGTTTCAATCGGTTGATGGTTATTCAACACATGAACTAGAGATTCATGCTTAATGGCTTAATCTCTACAGAGATTCATTGTCAACGGCATAATCTCTCTTTCATGTTGAGAATTACTTCCCATTTGACGCTTCTCTCCTTTTAGAGGTCTTAATCATTACTTCGGACAAACGGACTAAAGAATGGAAATGACTGAAAGAATTGGTTTAAAAGCAACCAACACATATAAATAAAATAAATCATCTTGCTTGGGCTTGGCCGGACGTTATGCCAAGTTTATCGAGTCAAGAATGATCATGTGCTAATTCATGGCGTTTTGATGATTCTTGAAGCGACTCTACTTCCTTTTTTTGAGTTCATTCCATGATAAAGAGAGAGAAGTGGTCATATCCATTGCATTTATTAAATTTTTGTCCAAAATTGTATCCGGAATCATCAAGCAATCAATTTGCTTATTGATGGTTTTGGAAATAATTCTAACCTTCTCTCGAGGCTTTTTTATGATAGAGAAGAAAAGAAGGGACAAACAGAGCTCGAATAACTCTGTCTACACTATTTACACTTCAGAACATAAAATAGAGTTTTGCACAAAATTGAGGCACGGCTGGCCTTCTCTAGGCCCGGCCGGGTTTCATTGAGGGTTGGCCAACCCTCAATGTTTGGTCAGCAGTGTATTTTTGCAGAAAACAGAGGGCAGTAGCTGAAGTGAAACAGAGCAAGCTTAGGACAGACAGAGTTGTTCTTGAACACTGTGCATGTGCATTCATGCAACTTCTTGTGCATCCTCGCTTACATTATGATCATTATAATTAATTAATTTAACTTTGTTTATTGTAATTAGTCTCGTTAATCATTAAATGTTGTAATTATTATTGTTTATTTGTAATTGCTGTAGTTAATTAGTTTAAATAGTGAGTCTATTTATCTTGGTTATCCTTGTTGTAATAGCATAGTTAGCTAGTTAATTAGCCTCGCTTATTTATTCATTCGCTTTTGTAATAATTAGTTTAATTCGGACTTTTCGGACTTTGATTCGCACCCTCTTGCACGAGGGTAAATATTGTAATAATGTGTATGTTTTCCAACCTCACATCTTTCTCCCTTTTACTTATTTGCTTACAATGGTTAGTAGAGGACATCATTTTTTTTTTGCATTCTTATGCTTTGCATCCATTGCCTTTCATGCATCCAAGGTTCGACTCATTATACTAACCAAATGTTCAAATTCATTTACTTGGATACATGCTCTCTCGCATGTCTTGAATGAAATCATATGTCATGCTCATAGCCGAGCCTATAAAATACATAATGTGTGTGTCGCATTAGTCATATTGCATAAGTTAGGAACACGCATATTTTTCTAATTATTTTACTTTGTTTTGGCTTGGAGTACGAGGTGAGCTTTTATGTCTTAGCATCTTGCATCGAATGCCTGTGTTTCCATGTCCAAAGCATAAATACCATGAGACTAATTGCTTAGATGATATAATTGTTTGGATGCCTGTGAATGAAGGCTAGTTGCTTGAACTGGGATAGTTTGATCAATGTTGCATTTTTAAGCCCACTTTTTCAAGTGGTAAACTCGCAAAACAATTTCGAAACGAAGCATGAGATCAAGTGTTTCAATTCTTGCAAACTAGTCTATACCTTGTGTGCGCATCACATAGTAAATAGCTAATAAATCTGAACAAAAGTATATAATGTAAATAAGAAACACATCATGATTAATAGAGGTCGATCTTTGATCAGGCGAGTGGGGTGCTCAATTCATAACCTTTCCCTCTCATACCTAAGTTCCCAAGCCGAGACACTTTGGTGATGACGGACTAATGGCCTTTGGCACAAGCCTCGGGTTTCCAAAGTTTCCCAAAAATATTTAGGTAGCGACTCTATAATATGGCAAAGCAGTCCATTTTTTGGCATTTGTTTCAAACATTGATTTTTCAAAAGGAATTGTCGGATTTAGACTCTTTTTGTGCTTCCACTATTTCACATTGCACTTGTAAAATCAGATTTAGAATCACAAGTGGAGTCCGAACTGTAGGGCTATTTGCCTTCTAAATGGAGCGCGAAAAGTCAGGCTACACAATCCCAAAAAGACTAAGACTAAATTCCACTCATCAACAACACACAATCAACTGCTTGTGTTTGGTCTGGCAGCGAAGATGAAAATTGCATATACTTTCAGATATATGCAGATTGTGCACAGGGAAGCCTTATATGGAAATGTAGGTCATAAACTACACAGCTTTACAGTTTCTGTTCATGTTCAATAAACTATTCTTCAAACCTAACACATTCTCATATATAACATGTTTCAGGTCATTGATGCATTTGCATAAATGAAATTGGCACTCCAACCATCAATCGAAGAATTTGAGAAACCTAATCTAGCATTTGCAAGAAATCCATACGCAAGAAGATCTTATGTTTTCTTAACACTTATCAATGTAAGCAAAACTATTAACATACCTTTCAATATTATTTACACTACAAAATTTTCTACTTTCTTAACATGTCTTACTGCATACTTTTATAACATATTCAAACATATATAAATTATAGACTCCACTAAAAAACCAAGATCAGCCACTGAGAGAAAAAATGATAGACATCCATTTTTCAGAAGCAATGAAAAACAGATATATCCATTTCCCAATCAACCACGACAACCATTGGACGATTGTGATCTTTGACAATACTGATGGAATATGGAGGCACTATGACTCTTTGAGGCCAGCAAAAAGATGTCACAACAAGCACTTTGAAATTGCAAAGGAAATTGTAAGTTAAATAAAATTTGCTACCTAGTTGCATTCCTTTCAAAACATCTAAGCACCCCACTATAACTAACAAAAACACCCATTAACTCTTTTGTAGCAACAACATCAACTAAAATGGAATAAAACATTATTCCATAATCAATGAAACATGTTATAATCTCAAAGAGTGCGAGACAATAATTGCATCAATTGAGGAATGCCCACAACAAACCGCACACTCGTAAGATACAAACTCAATAACTAATGTTTCAATATGCTAAATTTTTCAGTTTTACCTAACTAATTCACTTCATTGAAAACTTTGCAGGAATGATTGTGCAATCGTCGTCTGCAATGTTATCAACCAATATATCAACTGGTAACCTGTGCAGAAATCACTTCAACTAACTGAGTGGTTTAAATTTTGAGCAGAAATTATCAGTCAATTCCTCAATGATAAGAACCGGTCTTGGAACCTTGAGCATTATCAAATGTTGACAAAACATACCAAACCATAGAAACAATGAACAAAATTCTTTACAATACAAATACTCATGTGAACATATTTTTGTACCTTTTTTTTTTTTTTTTAACTATAACAAGTACTTTTTATGCTTTTGGTGGTTGATTTTCTTGTGGTTATCATGGTGGTAGTGATTGTTGTCATTGATGTTGTTGTTGATGTTCTTATTGTTATTATTCTTGTTATTGTTCTTTCTGTGGATATTATTCTTATTTGTGTTCTTGTGGTTATTATTGTCGTCACGTTTGTGGTTGCATATAAATTCATACAAGACAGATTGTTTCTAATAATGCTTAAAACTGTAAAATTATGCAGTTTCATCACTCAAACAAAAATTATGCTACAAAATTATGCAGTTTCATTATCGTGAATTGCCTTCCACACATTATAATATGTATTTACTAAATAATTCTTGAAACAACAAAATTATCCAGTTTCATGACTCAAACAAATAGATGAACTATATTTTAAAATTATAAATGAAACTAGAAAATTATACAGTTTTGTCACTACGAAACATTAAATAAATACATCATATAGTAAAAATGCAAGATTATATAGTTTCAATAAGAAATTTTCAAAAACCTTCTCAGCATTCCAAAAAATAAAACCAACCAACTCCACAAAGCACCCCCCCCACCAAAAAAAAAAACTATTACAAAACAACTTCAATAACTAAAGAACACATCAAAAAAGAAAAAAGAATGCAACCAACTTTATTCATTACTTCTATAATCCCAAGTATCACATTTTATTATCATTATTCCTCAACTTCAAATACAAATCCAAAGGATATACTATGGCCTCAAATAGCAGCCTTGCACGTCTTCTTATTATGATTTCCATATTTCAAGCACCTCTCACACTTGATTTGCTTCACATTCTCACCCCTAGAAGGTATCCTCTTCTTCTTGTTCTGCTCGGGTTGCTTCTTCACTATAGAAGGTTTGATAATTGAACTACTAGCAACATCAAAGTCAAATCTCTCACTTGAAGGCACTGGATAAACAAATTCCTTGTACAACCTAAAACAATCCACAAAAAAAAAAAAAAATCATACACATCTCTACCACTACTACGCAAAGCATGTGCAGCATGACAACAAGGAAAACCATTCCATTGACATTCATGGCAAGAATAAGTCCATCTACCAATATCAACATAAAAAGAAATAGAAGAATGAACCTCAAGCACAACATCACTAGCAACAATCACATCCCAAGACTTAGCTAGCTTCAAAGAGTCCACCAATTTCTTTTCCATAACTGGACACAATTTGGTAGTCTATATTTTAGATTCAGCTCTCCTATTAGACAATTGAGCCATGATTTGAACCCTAATCATGTCAACCATACAAGTAATAGGCAACTCACGGGCCTCACCAATCCAATTATTGTAAGACTCGGCAGTATTAGATGACATCTCACCATATCATTTCCTTCTAACACTTATCATTTTGCAAACCATCCAACATACTATCAACTCTACCATTCCTAGCAATACGCCTCAATTTCTCCATATAATGTTGGAAAGAAGCAACAGTTGGCTCATAAGCACATTTAACTAATATTTTCATCAAAGTCAACTTATAGTTAGTACGAAGTCCCACCAATTTGTCAATCAAATTTCTCTTTAAATGGTTCAAGTAATATGCATGATATGCATTGGGAAAAACCACCGAAAGAGTGTCTAGCAATCCATGTTGACGGTCAGACACAAAGGTCAATCTCCGACCTGAACCAACAGCTTTCAACAACTGACTTAAAAACCACATCCAATTATCTTGATTTTCAACATCAACAATCGTAAAAGCCAAAGGAAACAAGCCTGAAAATAAAATAACATGAAACTGCCAAAATTAGCAGACTCACAATACATTAACAGAAACCAAAACACACTGATAAACCAAAACTATACTAACTGCAAATAAATATATACCTTAATTACCATCATTTGATATTGTTGCAAGAAAATGCCCCTTGTAACACCCCTTCAAGAATATACCATCAACAAACAACAAAGGACGACAAAATTGAAATCCATACAAACATCCATGAAATGCTACAAACAACCTCCGAAAACACCAACTACTTTCATCCACATCTAATTCAAACACACTTCCGAGATTTGTTCTCATTCCTGTCTCAAGGTACCATCAAAGTTGGTCAAAAAAAGATGCAAAATCACCAAACAACCCACCTCTTGCCTTATTAACTCCTAACCATGCAACCCGATAAGAAACATCTATACCATATTACTTCTTCAACTTTTTATTTAACTTCGATAAGACGAGTCGACGGATTATCACTAATATTATTATGCACAATATCAGAGACAAGTCTAGAACCAACTATTTTGCTACAAGATCTACGAGCAACAACCCCACAAGTATGCACATTATCCAACATCATAATAAAAAAAAATACCAGAATTCATCAACACCCTTCCATACACAAACCACTTACAACTCATAGACGACTTCATCATACATTTAGCAGTTACTCTTGCTTCATCATTCTTCAAACAATTCACTACAAAACCACACTCAACTGCATACTTAGCCAATGCAATGACACTCCACCGTCAAATTCTTGACCAACATTGTGTATAATTCCCTTCCAACTAGCAGACAATAAAACTCTCTCTGGTTCTGGATAAAAATTAGGCAACAAACCACCAAAATCATCACATTCATTAACCAAAGAACTCTCACAAATTACAAAATCAATCCTAGAAGAATTATCATCAACCTCCATAATTCTCCTATCACCCACAACAACATCAACAACATGAGAACCACTAGAAGCTACCATTGACATCATATTCCCCAAATCATCATCACATTCAACAATACAATTAGAATATCCACGAATAAAGAAAAACAAACAAAAGTTACCTACACTTAACTCTTTGAACTTTGCACATATTTTCTCAACAACTTCATGATAACTACATCCCTCACTAATCTTAATAGAAACACAAGACTTACTGTATTTGCACATTAACATGAAACACCCCTCCATATTACAAATCACAAACCAACAAACAATTGATCACAGAGCCCAAATTGCAAAATTATACAGTTACAACATATCAATATCAAAACTTCAGAATTCACAATTTCAAACTACAAATTCAAAACACATTACACTATACAACAAACAAAATTAAAAAAAAAATCAAAATCATTACACTATATCACATACAAAAATCACAAAATAAGTATCAAATAAACAAAATTTATCACAAAACAGAGAACTATAACAAAATTGACGAACACGAACCAGAGATCACGCAAATTTGCTTATCTATATATTTATATATATACATATATGTATAGATAGATAGAGAGAGAGAGAGAGAGAGAGAGGGAGAGAGAGAGAGAGAGGGCATACGCAGAGATCGCCTAAACACAAAGATTGAGATCGCACAAAGAGATCGACCTCACAGAAAGAGATCGAGTTCGCAGACAACCTCGCAGAGGCGAGATCCACAATCTAAAATTTGATTTTTCACGTATATATATATATATATATATATCAAATCAAAGGGTAATACAGTCATTTAAAAAATAAGAAAATAAAAAAAGGGACCTCCGGGCACAAAACCTAAAAAACTGTGGAGCTGTTGATTTATAAAAAATATAATGGGATTAGAAGGGAAATAGATCTCCTACATAGAACTACATAATATTTTTTCCTATATTTTTCACATGATTATTGATGATGACTAAGGGGTCAAGGTACAATTGGGAGTGATGTGTGCCAAGATGGGAGCCAACTGTGAACTTTCTTTTTATGATTCAAACGATGTAGAGTTTGTAAAGAAGATGATTCATAAAGAATTTTATTTTTCGTTCGTTAAATTAATTAGTCAATGACACTTATTTGGTTTCTCACTCCTTTTTACTTCCATCCTACTTTTCTCACCACTATCTCACTCTTAGGCTCGTTTGTCTTTAAAGGTAGAATAAAAAGGATTAATAGTGACGGGATTGTTAGTGGGAGAATTAGTAAAATTGTATTTATTTTGATGATAATTGTTAGTGTGAAGATTGTTAAATTATTTTTATATAAAATAATAAAATAGACAAAACTATGATTTTTACTTAACAAAAAATACGAAAATATTAAACATTAATCTTCAAAAAAATTGCCCAAGAAGTTTTAAAAAAAAAAATTTGCAGTTGACTGGTTGACCGGCCGAACGTCCCCCAGGATGATCGGTCACCCCCTAAGTCGTCGAACTATTTTACTAATACCATCTCCTAATCCAGACTGATAATCCAAACCACTGAGGCCTTTCAAAGTCCGAAGGGACTACGAATTCGGAGTTCTAAAACCAAAACAAACATGGAGTTGCTTCACTGTTCACATCACAGTCTACTCTGGACTGTGATGGCGGAAAACAAACGAGACCTTACGAGCATACAATGGAGTTGGTTAATGTGTTCTTGTTCTATCGAAGATGTAGAGCCCAATATGAGCTTTTGAGATTATTACTACTTAGTGATAAAGAAACTCACTATAAGAAAAAGCACTATTGGCGACTAAAAAATCACATTTCGTCGCTGAAAGTATAGTATTTGGCGACTAAAAATGCATTAGTAGCCAAAAGTAAAGATTTTTGACGACTAAAAAAATTTAGTAACCAAAAGTATAGGTTTTGGCGACTAAAAATCTGTTTGGTCACCGATATATGGCTTTTAGCGACTAAAAAAATTTTAGTAGCCAAAAGCAAGGTCTTTTGGCGACTAAAATAAATTTAGTAGCCAAAAGTGAGGCATTCGGCGACTAAAAATGTGTTTGGTCGCCAAAAGTGAGGCTTTTACCGACTAAAAAAATTTTAGTAGCCAAAAGTAAGGCCCTTTGGCGACTAAAAAAAAATTAGTAGCCAAAAGTGAAGCATTCGGCGACTAAAAAAATGTTTAGTAGCCGAAAGTGAGGCTTTTTGGCGACTAAAAAAAAGTTTAGTCGCCGAAAGTGGTAATTTTAGTGCGGGAAATTTTTTTTTAACGACTAAAAAATAATTAGTAGCCAAAAGTATAGAATTGGCGACTAAAATTATGTTTAGTCGCCAAAAGTGGTGTCCTTTTTTTCTACTAAATAATTTATTTTTACATAAATTATGTTCAATAAAAAATAATTATGTTTATAAATATACTTTGATATTAATACGGGTCTAAGTACTATATAAATAATATATGTTGCATATATAATCATATGATGTTACGGAGGCGTAGTGGAAGAAGTGTGTTGTATAAGGTTTATGGTGTGGGAGGTTGATGGTTTGAATCTCCACAAGAGCAAGGTGTAATTTTTTTTTTTTTTTCAGAATGAGCTTTTGGCGACTAAATATGTTTGGTCGTCGATTCCTTGAGTATTGGCAACTAAAACATTAGTCAGTAAATGTATAATTTAAAAAAATATAATTGACTATTGGCGACTAAAAATTTAGTCGCCAAATGTATAATTTAAAAAATATAATTGACTATTGGCGACCAAAGTTTTGGTCGGTAAAGACTTGCTTTTTGGCGACTAAAAGTTTTTTAGTCGCCAATACCTTTCCCGACCGTTTTCCAGCGACCAAACCGGCGACTAAAAAATTTAGTCGGGGAAACTTAAAAACCGACTTTTGGCGACTAAAAATTGACTTTTGTCGACTAAAAATTTAGTCGCCAAATGTGTTTTTTCTTGTAGTAACTGTCAACTTCTACAAAAATAGAAAATCTAACTGGGTCAGAAACATTTGATTAAATCGATCAGTATTGTGCTTTTTCATTAAAACATTTGCATTGATTTTTTTAAATATGTGTGTTAAAATGTATTATACGATAAAAAGTAATAAAGTATGACTAAATTGATTTTGTGTGAGAGAATTGAAACAAAATATCCCAATTAGACATAGCATCAAAACTAAGTCATGTGCTAAATTTTAAATAAATAAAAAAAAAAGGCTTAGACAACCCAAACAAATTCAATGATAGAATTATTCATAGACACACAATGCTTTATTATTTGAATAAGGTTGAGTTCATCAACATTCACCATCTCAATAAGGTGCAGAGAATCAGCCACACACCTTTCAATTTCCCTTAATGGGCCAACTATTGATGACATTTTATCAAGAAAAGCCGAGACAATGGGCTTTGGGCCGATCAGAGAGCTAATGTCTGTGGATGAAATGAAAATCATCACCACTTTGCATAATTTCCCCATTGACAGAAGAAGAAATGGACCCCCTTAGATGAATCCAACTTTATATGTTACATATATCTGTCTTAAGAGTGTGAATCTAATCTTTGAAAAAATTTCAAAAAATGGTTGTGAAAAAAAATAATAATAGTCACTATTTTCATATGATTTTATTTTTTTGGGGTCAGAAATAATTTTTAAAAATATATTTTTGGGTTTTTGCTTTTATCAAACTAGTTTCTACTTTTTTGAAGAAGAAAAAATGTTTGAAAACTCAACCAAAATATTTTTAAAAAATCAATTTTTTTTTGAGTTTTCGAAAACAATTTTTGTACAAAAATAAAAAAACAATTGTTTGGTTCCAATTTTTTGAGAATTAATTTTTTTTTATTTTTCGTGTCTTTTATTTTTGGTGAATTTTTTTAATATTTTAAGTAAAGTTTTTATTTTTGAGATACACTTAATATAAATACAATTGAAGAGTATAATATTTGTGAATTTTTAAAAGAAAATTCACTAAATACTAAAAATACAAAAATTCAGTATATTTTTATATTCTTGTGTATCTACTTCCTTACCTTAGAGATCTGATTTGGGGAGTTAGTCCATAGTGTTTTCTTTCAAAACCATTTGGTGAAGTTAGTTCATGGTTGTTTCAAAATCAACTACTCATGGCTTAACAACTTAAACAATTGATGGGTAACTAACTTAACAACATTTGGATTTGTTATGAGAAATCACTTCCTTTCTCTCATCTAAGAATTAAAGGCTTCATCAAAGCATGCCTTCTTTCAAATTTATAAATCAATTGATAATTCTTAGATTTCAAGTAAACCTATATCATATGTAGCTAGGCTTCTAGCAAACAATCATGTCGTATATCATTTCCTTATCTTCTCTAACCAAACAAAACAACTAAAATAAGTCAGAAAGTATGTTTGCATCTTATGATTTAGTCAACCAATCAATTAGGTTAGGTGATCAATGGTCCAAACATTCATGTATGGTGTTTTTGAAAATTGAGATAACATATGGGCCAAGCCTAATGTGTTTTAGCCATAAATATTATTGAATCCCTACTTGCATGAGGAGAGCTTTTGACTAGATGGGAAAGCACATGGATGTGTGAGCTCCCACAGGATTGTGTTTCCTGTCATTTGTCAACACTCAAGAAGGAAAATATTGGAGATAAACACTAACTTAATTGGTGGATTGAACAATAATGCAACAAAATCTTGTAATTTCACATTGGTGGAGCAAAATGTTAGGTGAATTATACTTTTTACGCTCGCATTTTATATATTTTTTTTCAATTTTAATAATAAATTTTTTGTTGCAGTTTTAATCAAGTTACAATATGGTCATTCTATTAATCTGGTGTTAAATTTGTTAATGAAAATTGTCATGTGATTCTCATGTAATGTATTTTTTTTGGTGAAATGATTTCTTCCACATTCTTCTTTATCTTCGAGTGGAGAGTTTACAACAAAAAAAAAATAGAGAGAGAGAGAGAGAGAAAATTAGTAAAAACAATTTTAAAAACAATAATAATGTAGAAACCACATTTTGACCAGTCTTAAGAGTTGTGCGCTTTTTGTTGATTACCCGATGATGACAATCAGAATGTGTTCCCCAACAGTCCTTAACAAGAAAAATGGAATTTGAGCTTTAATCCGAACCTTCACACATTTTTGGCCAAACTATTTTAGACCTTAAAGCCCTTTTTTCAAAATATTTTTCCAAATGTTTCTACGATGTTCCAAGGCTCCCATTTCAATTAAAATATTGCACTTTTCAATAAACCAAGTAAGGTCAAAGTAGAAATAAATTGAAGGGAGGTAAACTCTTTAAAATGTATATATATTTAAAAACATTTTTTTTATAGGTTTGGATAGGTTTGGATTTGAACGAAACAAGAGGGGATGGAAGAAAACTGGTTCAGGGAAAGGATAAGCATCAAATTCTTAAGAAATAAATGAACAGCCATCACTAAATTAGGCATATCTCTTTGTACACTTGGAATTTAGATATGAGGCCATCACCATTGGAAATTAGACTTCTGGCGCTTCAATTTAGACCCAAGAACTACCAAAAACCAAGTCCGGATAAGGGAGATATGCTCGTTTGAAGTTGGGCTTAATAGCAGATTTTGTTGACTCGGCCCAAAACAGCAGCAGCCCCATTTTTCATGGTTTTGGTTCGGTTGGGACACCCCATTTACCTATTTTCTGATCCATTCAAGTGCACCCACTCATCCTCCATTATACCTAATCATCCCCCATTGTCAAAAAGAGGTTTTGTTTGCATCCATAAAGGAATATCCTATGTAATCACCTTGAAAATTTGCCCTCCTATCACATTCTTGTCTCCTACCTTGTCTCCCACCCTCTTTTTGATCTTTACTCTCCCTCATTGCCTATATAGAATGATCATATTGTAAGACACAGAGAGAGAGAGAGGACCACGAAATCGAAGAGAAAAGAGTGAGAAAATGGTGAAAAAGGAGAGAAAATTGAGTTTTTTAGCCAAAAATACTCCTATCTTCCATACACACCCCATACCTTCCATACAAACTGAAATTCCATCTTTTCTACACCCAAAACCCCTCCAAAAATTCTGAAGTAGTTAAATTTCAGTAGTGATTGATTGATCAAAGAAAAGAGTGAGTGTTGTTGAAAGTGAGAAAAAATAAGAGAGATAGCCACTTTTTCCACCATACATACCCAGAGTTCCATTCTAGTTTCAAATTGAGGATTGAGAACACACTTCCTAAACTTGAGGGTGATCAAGAGGAAGTTTAGAAATCAAGAAGTTCAACCTTTCTTTGGAAGGTAAATTTCTAGTCTTTCATTTTCTTATATTTTTTATCTCATATTTATTTTCTTGCTTCTTATTTCATAATGTTTTGTTATAATTCAAGTGGTTTGTTTATCTCATATTTATTTTCTTACTTTATATTTCATAGTGTGTTGTTGTAATCTAAGTGGTTTGTTTAGCTCATAATTATTTTTTTTTATTTTTTTTATTCACTTGCTTTAATTTCATATTAGTTTTGTTATAATCTTACATGTTCTACCTCATATTTGCTTTCTTATTTTAAGTTCATATTGTAATCTTGCATGTTCTATCTTATATTTGCTTTCTTGTTTTAGTTTCATAGTAATTGTGTTGTAATCTTGTATTTCCTAACTTATATTTTTCTTGTATTAGTCTCATATTAGTTTTGTTGTAATCTTGTATGTTCTATCTCATATTTGCTTTTTTTATTTTAGGTTCGTGTTAGTTTTGTTGTAATGTTGCATGTCCTATCTTATATTTGTTTTCTTGTTTTAATTTCATAGTAATTACATTGTAATCTTGCATTTCCTGACTTATATTTTTCTTGTATTAGTCTCATATTAGCTTTGTTGTAATCTTGCATGTTCTACCTTATCTTTGTTTTCATGTTTTAGATTCATGTTAGTTTTGTTGTAAGTTTGCACTTTTTTTTCATCTTATATTTATTTTCTTGTTTTTAATCTAACCGGTAATGGTTGGTTGAGCTACCTACATATTTTTTGTTTGTTCCTTTTCTTGATTTCGCAATAAGACAGGTTTTGCTAGGCCGGCTGGTTAGCTTCTTTTGGACTAGACGGCGTTGTCTTCCAATGTTAACCAACTTCTGGTAGTTTCCAAGGCACATGAACCTTTTTTTTTTCTTTTGTTTATTTTATTTTGAGTGTATTGTGAAGTTTTTATTTTGTTGTAATATTCTCCTCACTCCCCTCTAATTTGGTTTGTAATAATTTATTCAAAGTGTTGTAATAATTTATCGCCCCACTTCTTTCTATCTCGTTCTTTTACTTGCTTTCCTTATTTGTAAATATGTATCA
Source organism: Camellia sinensis (assembly GCF_004153795.1). Classification (NCBI taxonomy): domain Eukaryota; kingdom Viridiplantae; phylum Streptophyta; class Magnoliopsida; order Ericales; family Theaceae; genus Camellia; species Camellia sinensis. The sequence continues at coordinate 3,347,048 of NW_021025487.1, read as the reverse complement.
TATTTATTTTATTTTATTTTATTGTCGTTATATCCATACTTTGCATCTATGTTTCATGCATCTTAATTCGGCTAAGTTTGCATTTGTGGATTTAATCAATTCCTATGTGATTATGTGCGCTACCTCATATTCTTGAGATGACTCACATGTCATATCTTAGAAGCCAAATCTTTAATTACATCTCATGAGTGAATGGTATTAGGATTTTGTATATAAGATCGTGCGCGTTTTACTAACTTTGTTTTGTAGCTGTTTGAGGGACATCGGTAAATATGTAAGTTTTTATGCTTTAACATCCCGTTTGTGTGCATTTCTTTTATTATGTTTAAGTATCCTACCATGTGGCTACTTGCTTACTTGATATAACTGTATGAACGCTAGTGGATGGAGGTTATGTCGCTTAATTTGGAATAGTGTTGATTTTCATATTTATAAACTCAATTTATTTGGGTTGTACATCTCCAAAACTCTTTCAAAACTACATAAAATTAAATTATTCCAAAATAAATGACATAGTCTATTCTTGTATGCTTCACATAGTAATTTTTAGGATTCATTAAATAATCGAAATATGAACATATAAAATAAATAAAATTCATATCATGGTTTAATAAAAGGCTGATCTCTTGATCGGGTGAGTGGGGGTGCTCAATTAATGACCTTCCGCTCTCATATCTAAGGTTCCGAACCGAGACAACTTTGGTTATGACGAACAGTGGCCTTGGCACGAGTCATGGGTTTCCTAATTTCCCAAAAATATTATGTAGCGACTCTTAGATCTAATGACGCATTCTATTTTTGGCAAAAGGTTTTGCAATAAAATGGATTTTTTAAAAGTTGTCAAATTTGGACTCTCATCTATGTTTCACATTGCACTAGTGAGACTAGATCAAAAAGATTGAGGGTCTGATCTGTTTAACGCACACGGGGTACCCTGGACATGTTACAAATAATAAAAAGAAAAATCAAACAGTTGTATAATCACTTTTGATAACTAACAACGTTTTTCAAATACACCATTCAAACACTAATGACATTAAACATAATCAATTCTCGAGAATCAATTACACATAGAAGTATGAGTTGCACTGAAGGGAGCCCTTATGAATGGACTAATTAGAGACCAAAATGCCATAGGCCTTATTATAAGTCACCCATTATGAATTTTGGACCCCTTTTTTTTTTTTTTTTTGCTGTGAAATTTTGGACTAATTAGAGACTAATAATATTAATTATATTTTTATATCATATTTTATTTGTCAATATAATAATGGTGTAATCACTACAAGAATTTTCACTTGTGGCGACTAAATTTTTAGTCGCCAAAAGTCAATTTTTAGTCACCGAATGGCTTTAGCGACTAAATTTTTTGGTCGCAGAATTAGTAGCCGAAGAGTTGTCGGGAAAGCTAATTGGCGACTAAAATTATCTTAGTCGCCAAATGTATTCATTTGCCGACTAAATATTCAGTCGCCAAAATGTTGGAAAAAAATTAAATAATACATTTTCGGCGACCAATTTTTTTGTCACCAAAAGCCTCAATTATTATTAACGACCAAAGATTTAGTCGCGGAAAAAGTTTTTAGCTACTAAATATATTAGTCGCCTAAAGTAAATACTAGTGTTTTGGCTACTAAAATTTTAGTCGGCAAATAGTTTTTGTTTTGCCGGATACAATAATTAAATGGGACAAGACCGGGGTCGCTATAGTGGGGGTGCTCAATTAATGACCTTCCACTCTCATATCTAAGGTTCCGAACCGAGACAACTTTGGTTATGACGAACAGTGGCCTTGGCACGAGTCATGGGTTTCCTAATTTCCCAAAAATATTAGGTGGCGACTCTTAGATCTGATGACGCATTCTTTTTTTGGCAAAAAGGTTTTGCAATAAAATGGATTTTTTAAAAGTTATCAAATTTGGACTCTCATTTATGTTTCACATTGCACTAGTGAGACTAGATCAAAAAGATTGAGGGTCTGATCTGTTTAATGCACACGGGGTACCCCGGACATGTTACAAATAATAAAAAGAAAAATCAAACAGTTGTATAATCACTTTTGATAACTAACAACATTTTTCAAATACACCATTCAAACACTAATGACATTAAACATAATCAATTCTCGAGAATCAATTACACGTAGAAGTATGAGTTGCTCTGAAGGGAGCCCTTATGAATGGACTAATTAGAGACCAAAATGCCACAGGCCTTATTATAAGTCACCCATTATGAATTTTGGACCTTTTTTTTTTTTTTTTTGCTGTGGAATTTTGGACTAATTAGAGACTAATAATATTAATTATATTTTTATATCATATTTTATTTGTCAATATAATAATGGTGTAATCACTACAAGAATTTTCACTTTTGGCGACTAAAAAAAGTCAATTTTTAGTCACCGAATGGCTTTAGTGACTAAATTTTTTGGTCGCAGAATTAGTAGCCGAAGAGTTGTCGGGAAAGCTAATTGGCGACTAAAATTATTTTAGTCGCCAAATGTATTCATTTGCCGACTAAATATTCAGTCGCCAAAATGTTGGAAAAAAATTAAATAATACATTTTCGGCGACCAATTTTTTTGTCGCCAAAAGCCTCAATTATTATTAACAGCCAAAGATTTAGTTGCGGAAAAAGTTTTTAGCTACTAAATATATTAGTCGCCTAAAGTAAATACTAGTGTTTTGGCTACTAAAATTTTAGTCGGCAAATAGTTTTTGTTTTGGCTACTAAAAATTTAGTCACCTAAACTCCCACATTTTTTGCTACTAAAATTTTAGTCGGCAAATAGTTTTTGTTTTGGCTACTAAAAATTTAGTCGCCTAAACTTTCACATTTTTGGGTACTAAATTTTTAATCGGCAAAAGTGTTTTTATTCTTCAGCTTTTGTTTTTAGCTACGAAATATCTTAGTCGCCAAATGTTTGATTTTTTTTTGGCTACAAAACTTTTAGTCGCCAAATGTTTGATTTTCTTTTGGCTACAAAACTTTTAGTCATCAAATGTTTGATTTTTTTTTTTTTACTACAAAACTTTTAGTCGCCAAAAACATGATATTACATCCATGAAGACGAAGTGACTTTGATTGCTAAACAACGTCTTAGTGAATTCAAAACTGAAGTGACTTTGATCGCTAAACTTCAACACTGTAAGCTGGTTAGGCTTTTGGGATGTTGCATCCATGAAGAAAAAAAAAAATGTTAATTTACGAGTAAATGCCAAATGGAAGCTTGGATTCTCTCATTTTTAGATATAGCATATGTATATCTCAAAAGGTTTGAAATTTTTCCTCACAGTGGTGTTTGGTTTTGTGCCCTGTGAGAGAAGAGAACTAATATTAATGATAATTGGGGTTGATGCCCATTTTAATTCACTCTCTGTGTTCACATATATTTATATATTCTAAGAAAAGAATAAGCACATCGAAATCATCGATCTCTCACATTTTGTTGCTATTTTAGACTTAAAGTTGAAATGATCATTCATCAACATCAGTTCATCACTCCTTTCAAATAACTTTAGCTAAAAATAAAATAAAATAATAAAAATAATAATAATAATAATAATAATGATAAATCCATTCATTATGGAGTTTAGGTTTCTCTTTCATCTTTTTCAAGGAAATAGATGATTCTAATTCACTGACTTGTGCAATTAATCATGGTTAAGAATATCAACGTAACATGTTGATATAGTGATCTTGAATAGAATTGACTTAACCTATATTAAATCTCCCCTGTAGCACGACTTTCAGAGCACCATATGCATATTTCATCGTAAAATTGATAATTATATGCATGTTTATGTCGATACTTCCAGCTATATCAGAACAAAATGAAAGGTGAGTTAGTTATAGTATATGTGATTCTCTATAGTTAAATCTCTATATCTTATAGTATCTATATGGTTGCAAATTAGTAAAAGTTTTAATACTCTAATGGTCATGAGTATAGGGATAGCAAAATAAAAATATTCTTAGTCTAATTCTAGTGATTTGAGGACAGAGCCACCACCATTGTGTTTGAGTCTGCTTATTACAATTTATTATAAGTTAAAAGTTAATCATTCCTTAAACATTTAGAGATAATCAATTATTTTTTTAATTATTTAAATTATTTTTACTTAATAAATATGTTATCATAATTAATAATAATAAGAAACAATTCAAATAAACTGCATTAACCTCTTCTATATCTTGTTTGCTTGAAATTCATATTTGAACAACCAAAGTGAAAATATACTATGATAATGTGAGCCATGACATAAGTCATTGTTTAATGTCACCGCGTATTCTTGTTCACTAGTTTCTTAATAATTATTCATCAAACAATGGCATAAGTCATTTTTCAAGTATATCCAAGTAGGTGGTGAAACAAGACAGTAAAAGGAAAATCAATGGCATAAGTCATTTTTCAAATAGATATAAATTTGAAAATCCTATAAATCAATGCAAACCTTAAGCGCCTTTATTCAAAGCAGGTGTAGAAAACACAAGAAGCAAATCACTTAAAAGGGGGAAACAGAGAAAAGGGGGAGAGACAGAGAGAGCGACAGACACAGACAGAGACTGTGAGTGAGAGAGGTCGAGCAAGAGAGAGGGAGAGAGAAGCCTGCAATATGTGTACAAAGCATTATATATACACAGACATACACACATTAAACATCATGTTCGAAATTTTTAATCAATTACAACCACATATTTGAATAAACCCTACAGCAACAATGTCAAAAATAGGGGAAACGCAGAAAGGGGGAGACAGAGAAAGAGAGAAAAAGATAGAGACAGACAGACAGATAAACTGTGTGAGAGAGCTCGAGCGAGAGAGCGAGAGACGGACGCACAGACAGACTGAGAAGCAGAGCGCGAAAGCGAGAGAGAGAGACAGAGAGACAGAGACAGTGAGAGAGGAAAGTTGTGATGTGCGGCTGCGACGGTGGTGATTTGCACCAGTGGCGGTGGCCGTCGCAATGTCGCCCGTACAGTAGGCTACGGTGAGGGGGGCTGATTTATGTGAGATTTGGTGAGGTGTGTGTGTGATACACTGTTGTGAAGTTGTGTGTGATACACTGTTGCCTAGCAAATCAACGCGCGCACAGCAATAAAAGAAGTGGTGCGCGTTGAAATTTCAACCTTTTAGCGTCTAATTTTATTCTTAGTCGGGAAAGGAATAAATTATGCCGACTATAATGCTTTGGTAGCCAAATATCACTCAACAGCGATGAAAATATTGGTCGCGAAACGTCATCTTTCGCGACTAACTTATATTTTAGTCGGGAAAAAGCAATATTACAGATTAAATTTATTTTTTTTTAGCCTAAAATGTACACTAACGGCGACTAATATCCTATTAAGTCGCTAAAAAATTAAATTTTTCCTACCGAATTGAAATTTAGTTGCCAATTATAAATATTTATCGACTAAAATATTTTAGTAGCTACATATTGAACCAATGACGACAAAATTAATTTTTAGTCGCCAAAAATTGTACTTTTGGCGACTAAAAATGTTTTAGTTGCCAAAATTAGTCGGCAAAGGTACATTTTCTTATAGTGAATGGGTCTCGTCACACTACTAACATATATTTTTAATATAGTGTTGATAATTAAATTGACACTTCAAATAATAAGATAAAATATAAAAATAAATGTTCATCATAATATTACTCATCAGAAATCAAAATATCACACACACCTCACATTACCTAATGTTGGGGACAAAATAATGGAATTTTTGCTTTCAATAATGCGATATTTATATCACATTTTAAATATAATTTTATGTAACACAATCATAACTATTAATTAGTAATTTATTAATTTTTAATTAAAAAAGGGAGTCAAAAAAATGTCGTGAGGTACCTTCTCTCTCCGTGGGTCCCATGATGTAACGAATTGAATCGCATAGGCCACGGGAGTTGAGACGTCGCCGTTTCTCCAGCTTTCCTTATTTGACTTTGCCTCCGTTTGGAAAGTGGATTGGCTTTTTGACTTTTTGACTTTTTTAACTATTTTAGCCTGGGCTAAAAAGCTTGGTTTGGAAAGGATTTTTTGATTTTTTGACTTTTTTGACTTTTTTTTGTGAGAGAATAGTGTAATGATTATGGGTTGGATGTGATGTTTTGTTTGTTATGGCTAAAATAACTTATTTTGTTTTTTGTGGCTATTTTAACCCCAAAACCACTTGCCTTCAAAACAAATATTAGAGATTCTAAAATTTTATTAAATTTTTTATAAAATATTTTATATGGTTATGAAATTTATATAATATAAGTTTTATGTGAATTCTACACTCATCAAGAGTAATGTTACATACCTACATTTATAATTTATAAATTTATTCATAATAAATATATCAACAAGTTAAAATCTTATATTATATAATATATATATATAAAAAATAAATATTATATTATTGTGGATACAATTGTAAGATTTTTTTGTGAATCTTAAACATTTTTTATTTCTCAATTAGCTTACCAAATTTAAATACATTGTATTTTCAAAATGAATACTAATATTATATATACATATGTATATTTTCAAAATAAATATGAATTTTAATACTAGCCGTAGTTAAGGAATAAGATTTTGAATAATGTAAGCACTTTGAGTATATTAATGTCATTATTAATAATATAGATAAATTATAAAATATCGATAATATATTTATTTGAAAATGTGGATAGATCGATGAATATACTAAAAATCTAACAAATATTTTTAAGTAATGATATTCATAGTTGGGATTTTTACTCAAATATCTCACAATTACAAGTTGTATTTTAGTTGGTCCTACTCATAATTTATAATTTCATTTAGCTTCATAGTTTTCAAAAGGATCAAAAAATTCCTCTTTCAATGTATCTCCAAAAATTTGACAAATGGAATCTCAATTTAATTTGTCATTTGATTTTATATATATTATCAAAATCTATATTTTTGAGAAGAAAAAAAAAAACTATAGTTAGATAATAATTTGAGTCTCTTTAGTGTGAATTTTCTAAGAAATGTGATAATTATAAATGTGAATATTCATACTTTTAGTAAATAAATATTGTTAATTTTTAAAAAGTGTAAAAATTATTGTGAATATTCACAACTTTCAAAAAAAAAATATGATTAGCGTGTTTGGTTTCAGTTTCTTGAATTCAGTTTTCTAAAAATTGAGTTTTTTATTTTTCGTATTTTTGTAGTGAATATTTTTGAAATTTTAAGCAATTTTTTTACTTTTTAAATGCACCACACTTAGATGTACCTAAATAGTAAAATATTTGTAAAAAAATATTTTAAAAATTAATAAATACACAAAAATACAAAAAATGTATTGAATTTTTATTTTATTTTTTTGTAGTTTTGGTATTTAGTAAATTTTTTAAAGATTTTTTTCATAAATATTATATCCCTAAATATATTTATGTTAGGTGTGTCTTAAAAAAAAATTAAAATTTCTTAAAATATTAAAAAAATTCAGTGAAAATAAAAAAAAATACGAAAAGCAAAAAAATAGAATTTTCTGGAAAGTGAATTCTGAAAACTGAAGCCAAAAAGAGTGATAATAGTTTTCTTATTCATTCGTATTATTCTTATTCATAACAAGTGTTAATATTCACATATTTTATTCTGTAAAATTACAAAAATGTATGAACTTTATAAAATATCTTTAAGACTTGATATGATACTATAATTTATTTTATTTTACATTTTCAAATATAAATTTTACACTACATTAGAAATTGAAAAAATTGTATAGTTTTTTTTATATTTTTTTATTTTTTACATAATTTTATATTCAATTGAGATCTTGTTTGATAGATCTTTTAAAAATATAAAATTATCAAAAATACATCAAAAGTTATGGAATTGAAACATAAAAAAATAATAGTTATTATTTACATATGTTGACTATTTTTTTAGATTTGTTCTTGCACATAAATAAGGGTAAAAATGTATAAAATTATGCTAAATTTTTTTTAAAAATGACTTAGTCTTCCAAACAACTTATATAATGGGACTTTATTGATTAAGAAAAAAAATGACGAGATCTAATGAAATAAAATTGCATGAAATAAGATTTATGAATAAAAATCCAGTCATAATTTCTTTTTCTTTTTCTTTTTCTTTTTTTTAATATTTTAGCTTTTTTATATATTTATACTAGTATATTACCCGTGCTATGCACGGGATTTTGTGATTTAAAATGAGTTATTATGGAAAAAAAAATTGTATTTAGTTTTCCTTATCAAATGATTATACATGCAACTATCTTATGCGTTAATTTATAAATTTGTTAATTATTCATTTTTAAGAGTAGCATGATATACCTTGATAACACTTGTCAAGTCTCCACCTTTCACCAATCATCATCTCTCTAATTTTAGTCTTCTCTTTGTTGACCACATCGACTCTTATTTAAAGCATATTTATTACACGATCACCCTTACTTTTAACTTCATTCCCTTACCTTTCCCCCAAGTCGACCTCTACCTCTACCCGCAACCTCTCTTCTCTAATCTCAAGTTGCCTCCACCCTTCATCCCATTGTTTGCCCATTAAAATTATGGTTAAGCATTAATTGATAATAAATTAGTTGAGCTAGCATAAATTCTCAAATAAACTCGAATTCGACTCATATAAAATAATGAATAATTTGGTATGTGTTGTATATACAAATACTAATAAATAAATAAAATGAACAAAAAAATCCTTTTAATTTTAGGAATTTTTGTAGTGCTTTTATGATTGTTGTGTTTTTTTTTTTTTTTTATCTATAAAATCATACATATGAGAACAACAAAGATAGCTAAATACATGCGTATACACATATATAGATAAATTTACATGGTTCAATATATAACAATTACATTTTCATAACTCAATACTACTCTTCAATTTTCAACTACTTCAAACTTAGACTATAAACATTAAGAGAGACTAACCTTTTTACACACATAGATTTGTATAGAGTTGGTTGGCCTCGGGAAAGAGATTGAATATGGAGTTTGCTTACATTGGATTTTTGGATTGTTTAGGGTTTCTAAAGATAAAGGTCTTTTATCATTTTTAGGAATGAAATATTGGAAGAAATCAATACTTCTCATATTAAGTGGGATATATGTTTTTGAATTTTGAAATTCAAAAGTATAGATATTTTTTTAAGCATAGATCATTTTTTTTTTTTTTTAATTGACATGACTTTCTATATTAGTGGGATATTTAAAATTTTAAATTCAAATTTAAAGGATAATTAAAGTTTTTTTTTTCATTCAAATTTAAAGGATAATTAAAAAAATATTCATTCAAATTTAAAGGATATTTAGAGTTTTTTTTTTTCTTAGTTGGGTTAACCAATAAAAAGTTTTTTAATTATTTAAAAATATAAAAAATTCTAAAAATTCATGTTAGGAATTTTGGAGCTCCCACGAACCCTTGTGGTTAAAACCCCATTTTGCTTATATAATATATAGATGGATATGGGAGTATAAGATTCATTTTACATAAGTCACGTTTTCTTTCTTCTCTCGATGTGGGATTATAAAATAAATCATATCATAGACTAATTACAATTTTTATTTTAAAATTTAAACTGTCTTAAACTGAACTATGTGCAACACTACAATATTAAATGAGTGTATAAGATTTAATTTATATAAGTGAAACAATTCATTTTTTCATTCTTCTTCTGAGGATTATAAAATAAATCATAAACTAATTATAATTTTATTTTTAGATGGTTAAATAGGAGTTAGTCAATGGAAAAAAATTGTAATTGTTTAAAATTAAGAAAATCAGTATAAGAAATGGTGGTTAAACTGACAAGTCAGTCAAATCAAAAACAGTAAAGCCTAATCGGTTAGGTCAAATGACTAATTTATACAAAAATTAATTAATTAATTAAAACTTTTAAATGTTATTTTAATTTTAAAATTTAAATTGTCTTGAATTGAAACATGCCCAACACTACAATATTAAATGGGATCATAAGATTCACTTTATATGATTAAAATAACTCATTTTTTTCCTTTTTCTCACGATGTGAAATTATCAAATAAATCATAGACTAACTAGAATTTTATTTTAATATGGTTAGATGGAAGTTAGTTAATGCAAATTTTCTTAATTGTTTAAAATTAAAAAAATCAAGAAAACAAAACTCCTCACTAAAAACCATTTTCCTTATATAATCTATATAATAAAGCATAATAGTTTTTAAATTTGTCCTGTACACATTTGTCCTACTAGGACATTTAAACGGTTCAGATCTGTTCAAATTACAAAACAACAGTTGTGATATATTATACTTTCCCGCTTTTCTCTCTTACTTTTTCCTTTTTTCACACACCCTCCCATGATTCCATGAATAATCTCATGCACGATCACATGATTCCAACTTCTTCCTTTTATTTTTATTTTTTCCCCTTTTTTTAGTTTCCTCCCTATTTATTTATTTTTTTTCTTCTTTTTGTTCACTTATTTTTATTTACCCCGTGCCTTCAGGCACGAGTATACACTAGTATATAGATATGAGAGTATAAAATTCACTTTATATAAGTGAAACAACTCACTTTTTTCTTTTTTTCCTGATGTGGGATTATAATAAATCATAAAACTGATTAGAGTTTTTATTTTAAAATTTAAACTATCATGAACTGAACTATGTATAACACTATAATATTTAATAGGAATATAAGATTCATTTTATATAAATAAAACAATTTACTTTTTCCTTCTTCTCCCAATATGGGATTGTAAAATAAATCACAAACTAATTGAAGTTTTATTTTTATATCGTTAAATGGAAACTAGTCCATGGAAATTTTTTTAATTGTTTAAAATTAAGAAAATCAGTATAAGAAATCGCAGTAAAACCGGTGAATCAATCAAACCGAAAATGGTTTAATTTAATCGATTAGATCAAAAGACCAACCAGCTTATACAAAAATTAATTAATTAAAACTTTTAAATGTTACTTTAATTTTAAAGTTTAAACTGTCTTAAATGGAAACATGTACAACACTATAATATTAAATGGGAGTATAAAATTTACTTTATATAAATGAAATAATTTATTTTTTCTTTCTTCTCCCGATATGGAATTGTAAAATAAATCATAGACCAATTAAAGTTTTATTTTATATGATTAAATGGAAGTTAGTCAATGGAGGTTTTTTTAATTGTTTAAAATTAAGAAAATCAGTATGAGAAATCGCAGTTAAACCGGTGAATCAGTCAAACTGAAATCAGTTTAATCTAATCGGTTAGATCAAAAAACCAACCAACTTATACAAAAATTAATTAATTAAAACTTTTAAATGTTATTTTAATTTTTAAAATTTAAACTGTCTTAAATTGAAGCATGCACAACACTACAATATTAAATGAGAGCATAAAATTTACTTTGTATAAGTGAAACAATTCACTTTTTCCAAGTGAAACAATTTACTTTTTCCTTCTTTTCCCAATATGAGCTTGTAAAATAAATCATAGACTAATTAAGGGTTCGTTTAGGAAGTGGATTGACTTTTTGGCTTTTTGACTATTTTAGCCTGGGGCTAAAAAACCTCGTTAGGGAAGGCATTTTTGACTTTTTGTGAGAAAAAGAAAGTAATAATTATGGGTTGGATGTGATGTTTTGTCTTGTTGGGCTAAAAAGATTATTTTGTCTTTTTGTGGTTAAAATAACCCCAAACCCAACCCAACTCTTCTTCCCAAACGAAGCCTAAAGTTTTATTTTTATATAGTTAAATGGAAACTAGTCAATGGAGGTTTTTAATTGTTTAAAACTAAGAAAATCAATATAAGAAATTGTGGCTAAACTGGTGAATCAGTCAAACCGAAAATGATTTAATCTAATCGGTTAAATCAAATGACCAATCAACTTTTAAATTGAAACATGCACAACACTACAATATTAAATGGGAGTATAAAATTTACTTTATATAAGTGAAACAATTCACTTTTTCCATTTTTTCCCAATGTGGGATTATAAAATAAAAGTTAATAATTGTTTAGACGGAAAATTTATTAATAATCAAGCAATCTTAGTCATTCAATCTTTAATCAGATTAACCATTATATTTATAATCAAGCAATCTTAGTTTATTTCAAATCAAACAAATCTAACCATTATATTTTGATAAACCGCCATCATACAAATCTAAATTATTATATTTTGATAAAACCGCTAAAATTGTGATTAAATTAACAAATCAATCAAATTTAAAATGATTCAGCCTAATCGGTTAGGTCAAAAGACCAACTCATTTACACAAATTAATTAATTAAAATTTTTAAATTTTATTTGAAAATTTAAACTATATGGAATTGAAACATGCACAACACCATAATATTAAATAGAAGTATAAGATTCACTTTATATGAGTAAAACATCTCACTTTTTCCTTCTGCTCCTAATGAGATTATCAAATAAATAATACACTAATTAGAATTTTATTTTTATATGGTTAAATGAAAGTTAGCCAATAGAGATTTTTTTTAATTGTTTAAAATTAAGAAAATAAAAAAAAAATTAGTATGAGATATTAAGAAAATCATGATTTAAAAGCTTCAACCAAACATAGCATTTAAATGTAAAAGTAGAATCAATTTTAGAAAGTTTTACGAAATAAAGCCTAAAACTCCCCCAAAATTTCTCACTAAAAATCCCTTTTTATTTAGGGTGAATTACGCTAATAGTCCCTATAGCTTGGAGCTTCTGTCACTTTAGTTCCTGATTTTTCAATTGTGACACATTTCACCCTGAATTTTGAATCTTGTTTCAAATAAGGACAATTGAAAATATCATTAGATTTTTCAAGGGTAAAATCATCAATTTGATAAAATATAAACTAATTTGACAAAAATAAATGTCAAAAAAATATTTTTGAATTTTTAAAAATTATTTCTACTGACTAAAAATAAAATTATGTATAATTGATAAATCTTTTAGATATATATATATTTTTTACCAAATTAATTTTTATTATGTGTTTGGATGATGATCATGTAAAATTAATTTGTAAAAATTAATCATGTAATTCTTATTAATTTTGATCAATTTTATATAATTTTATCTTTAGTGGATAGAAATAATTTTTAAAAAATTAAAAATATTTTTTTGACATTTATTTTTGTCAAATTAGTTTATATTTTATTAAATTGACGATTTTGCCCTTGAAATTAAACAATGGTATCTTCAATTGTCCTTGTTTGGAACAAGATTCAAAATTCATGGTCAAATGTGTTACAATTAAAAAATTAAGGACTAAAATGACACAAGTCCCAAACTATAGGGACTGTTAACATAATTTGCCCTTTTATTTATATAATACATAGATATTTATTTTTCTTTTGTCTGTTGAATCAACAACTATGGCATGAGCCACCCACTTTGACCTGTTTCTGGAGGTCACTGGCTCATGACTCGTAACTAGATAGCTGCACCATCTACATGCAATCCCACAACCCTCACTCATTTACGTGACTCTGTATTTATTTAATAAACTACCCACAACCCTCACTCATTTATGTGACTGTGTATTTATTTAATAAACTAATAATACATAATCCTTTTTATTTAAGAAAAATGTTAAATAATTTGGTTATAAAACCTTTATACTAATAATAGGAGAATAAATTAAAATAAATAAATAAATATGTATCTATCTAGCATATGTTTGGATCGAGTGATTTGGAGAGAAAAGAAAAGAAATGGAGAGATATGTATTTCTCTTACTTGTTTGGATAACCTAAGTGAAGAGAAATGGGAAGAGATAGCACTACAAGAAAAGGTAGTAAAAAACACGGAAGTTTTTGCGGCGGCGCGATTCCCGTCTCAAAAAATGGTTTTTTGCGACGGCGTTTTAAACCGTCACAAATAAGCGCTTTAGCGACGGCGTTTTACCGTCGGCAATAAAACTACACGGATAGTGTGAAAAATACGGAAGTATTAGCGACGGCGTTTGTTGCCGTCGCAAAAAATTTTTTTGTTGAGACGGCATGAGTTGGCTGTCGCAATTAGTGGTTCATTTGCGATGGCAAAATGTCCGTCGCCAAAAAAGCTTATTAAAACGACGTCGGTTTAGCTCTAATAATTTATCATTTGCGATGGTTTAAAATTTACCGTCGCAAAAAGCAAAAAAAAAATTTGCCGCTTTTCCCTTTCATCTTGGCGGTCGCATTAGGGTCGAAATCTCTAAATGTTTGAAATCCCTAAATGTTTGAAATCCCCAAACGACGAACGGCGAAAATTTTCCCCCTCTGGATGAGTGACGAACGGCGACCAAGGTAACGGTGGTGCGGCTACAACGACAGCGAGGGCCGGACCGGCAACGACTTTCTCACTCAACGTATGCTCTCTCTCTCTCTCTCTCTCTCTAATCATGTGAAACAGCTTCTCACATTTTATGACAAGGAACTTCTAGATACTATTTTTCTTCTTTACAGGAAAGTTTGAATATATTGTTTTCTACGAAATGCATTACACTGATTCTCGTGTTTTTCATTTTTCCCTTTTTTCATATTAAAAAGGTAAGTTGTTTATAACTTATGACTGTAGCAGCAGCATTTCGCTTGCAACGATAACATTTGGTGAATTGCATATGACTTCAAGCTAGGATTAATTGAACCCTACAAACCAGATCACTGTTTGATTGATTCTGGATCTAACTAGAACATGACACATTGAACTGGGGATACTGAAAAGTAACAGCAGGGGAGCGGGGCAGAAAAAAAATATTAAGACACACTTAAGTAAACCTTGGCATAGAGATATTTATAAGAATGAATATAACATTTTTAAATTTATAAAATTTATTAGAATGACAAAGGAGGATGTGAAACACTGACAATGTATCATGCTTTAAAAGAGAAAAGAAAAAATGAAGCACTTTTTTTTTTCTTTCTTTCTAATCTTTGTGCATAACTGATAAAATTCTAGAAAAAAAATATGTGAAGATAGATTTGAGGATAAGTCAAAAATGAGAACAATGAAAGAAATTATACTGCACCTTATTCTGATATATATATGAAAGAGCTTTATCATTTTTGGGAGTCTTGGGTTTATTGTCTAAAGCACTAATGTAGTGGCTGATAAAACTATACATTGTTAGTGCCAAATCCAAAAATAACATTCATTTTTGTTGTGCACTTGTCAATATTGCTATGTAAGAAAACCAAACAATGGAGAGAAAGTTAGGCCCGATGAGGAGCATAAACTTGTGGATCTCTTTATGTGCTAAATTCTTTTAGAAAAAAAAAATCAATTTTATTTCAAGGAACACTAACTGCAATATTAATTAGTAATGTCAAAGCCAAATCAATTTAGTTTAGCCGTGAGGAAGAGCATTCATCCACAATAAGAATAAGCAATCACATGCATAGGAGACAATGATTTGCAGTGGAAAAAACTCTCCAATAGAGAAGGTTTTAAACCCACTGTGACATAATTCACTAGCTTACGCAAATAACCCAAGTTAGAAGTTCTGAACTGGCACAAAATGTAGATCATCAAGTAGACAATCCCCCTTTCAAAGTCATGGAATGTAAGATCATACTGTTCATTCTTTGATTACAGTTACTCTGAATCTGCCAAGTAATCATTTATATGCCCCAAAATGGTAGTTCTCTACTCAACAAAGCATATTTGACATGGACAAATTTTAGTATAACAATACTACGTAAGAGTATTTCTTTATGGACCATTGTTTTATATATGCCATTAAGTTTATGGCAACAGTCTTGATGTGCATGAAATTAACATATCATTGGATCTAGAGTCAAAAAATAGGTGCCAAGGTTGCGTGTCACTTTTCCTTAATAAAGTCGGTTGCATCACTCTAATAAATTCTCTTTTCAATGCTTGTCTATTACATCTCCATCTATAATTTTCCACTTTTATGTCTAGTTTTTCCAATTTCTCTTGGACTTGTGATTCATCTTGCATTGAACTCCGTTTTCTCTTACAAATTTTGAATTTATAATGAAAGTATGTTAGTTGGTGTTTTGCAACATTTTTTTGTCTCACGTGTTATTGTATAAGTATTTCATTTTTTATGTTCTCCCATCAAATCGGTAAATAACTAACTGGGATAAGACCACCTACCTATTTGAGAGAAATTGGACGGATAGGTATCATAGTACATGAATACGTAGGTATTATATTTAGAGTTACTTTGATGAGATATTTTTGTGGATGTGTACAGATGATGGATAAGAGTTGGATTGATTTGCCAAATAGGATGTCGAACGAATACATTAATGGGATTGATGAATTCCTTGTGTTTGCCTACACCAATAGGGTTGAAGGTTCGATAATCAGTTGTCCGTGTAGGAAGTGTGAGAATCGATACTATTTTGTACGAGAGGGTGTACAGGAGCATCTGATTTTGAATGGTTTTTTTAAAAAATACAAACATTGGATTAATTAGGGGGAATCTTACGTATCTCTGCATGGTAATCGAGAGAATGAAACATTAGCTAATTTAGACATTGTGGATGATATGATTGGAATGATACAAGGGGCTATGGGAAATCCACAAGCCGGTACAAGTGTTGAGGGTGATGAACCACAGGGGCCTGATCCCCATGCATCTGAACCCCAGCTCGGTCCAAATGCAGAGACTGCAAAGTATTTCTCAAACTTCTTCAAGATGCACAAAGTGAATTGTATCCGGGTTGTCAAAAGTTCACATCTTTGTCATTCATTGTTCGACTTCTACATTTGAAGGTGCTTAATCAGTGGACAGACAAGTCTGTTGACATGTTGCTTGAGTTATTGAATGAGGCGTTCCCGTTGGGTGTGAAACTCCCAGACTCATATTATAAAGCTCAAAAGGTCACAACAGATTTGGGCTTCACGTATGAGACGTGGGATGCATGTCCCAACAGTTGCATGTTGTTTTGAAAAGAGGACGCCAATCTTGATAAATGTGTCATATGCAACAGTTCTAAATGGAAATCAAATGGTGATAGTGGTTCAAATGGTCCTAACAAAGGTGGCAAACAAATAGCTGCAAAACAGATGAGGTATTTTCCTTTAAAGCCAAGGTTGCAGAGGTTGTTTATGTCATCCAAGACGGCCAAGTTAATGAGATGGCATGCAGAGGAACGAACTAATGATGGTGTCTTCAGGCATCCTACTGACTCCCTTGCATGGAAAGATTTTGACCGTCGGAATATTGACTTTAGTAATGATTGACGAAGTGTAAGGCTTGGTTTAGCATCTGATGGTTTTAACCCATTCAGGACGATGAACATAGTTCATAGCACTTAGCCTGTTGTGCTCATTCCATACAACTTGCCGCCATGGATGTGCATGAAGCAACCATTTCTAATTTTATCCGTGCTTATTGACGGCCCGAAAGGATCTGGTGACAAGATTGATGTGTATATGCAACCGTTGATTGAGGAGTTGAAAGAACTATGGAATGAGGGTGTGTCAACATTTGATACATCAACAAATCAAATGTTTCAAATGCATGCAGCTTTACTATGGACAATTAGTGATTTTTCTGCATACGCAAACTTGTCAGGATGGAGCATGAAAGGCGAATATGCATGTCCTTGTTGTAATAAGGAAACTACATCGTGTTGGTTGAAGCATAGTAGGAAACAATCATGCTTGGGTCATCGCAGGTTTTTACCTACTGGCCATAAATTCTGAAAGGATAAAGTATCATTTGATGGTAGTCGGGAAGTCAGACTCAAACCAAAATTGTTGTCTGGAACTGAGATGTTGCTACAATTAGAATCTGAGGGTATTTTAACCCAATACAAGAGGGATGACCTTAAGGAGAGGCATAGGAGACAGGTAAAAAAGGAAAAAGCTGGACAATGCACCCATAGCTGGAAGAAAAAGAGTATCTTTTATGAATTGCCATATTGAGAGCACAATCTAATAAGACACAACCTCGATGTGATGCATATAGAGAAGAATGTTTGTGACAATGTGTTGTGGACAATATTAGGGGTTGCAGGAAAATCGAAGGATGGTGTTAATGCTCGGCGTGATTTACAAGATATGAATATTAGAAAACCCCTACATTTGCAGTTAAGAGGGTCGAATAAAGCCTATTTACCACCAGCACAATTCACGATGACCAAGGATGAAAAAGATTTGTTCTTGAAAGTGTTGAAGGAAGTAAGAGTTCCCGATGGGTATTCATCCAATATATCACGTCGTGTGCGCTCACATGATAGAAGTATTGGGGGTCTTAAGAGCCACGATAGTCATATTCTGATACAACAACTTATTCCATTGGCTATTCAAAGATCGTTACCGAAGAATGTAATTGAACCCTTGATTGAATTGAGCAATTTCTTTAGACAATTGTGTTCGAAAGTGAATCGTGCGACGGATTTGCAATATATTCAAGATCGTATCGCTGTAACACTTTGTCATCTAGAGAAAATACTTCCTTCGAGTTTTTTTGATATAATGGAGCACTTGCCTATACATCTAGCTGATGAAGCCTTATTGGTGGAGCGATTCAGTTTCGATGGATGTATCCAATTGAGAGGTATCTTTTTACTTTGAAGCAATACGTGCGTAATAGAGCTCATCCTGAAGGATCAATTGCTAAAGGATATCTTATGGAAGAATGCATGAATTTTTGTGCACAATATCTCAATGATGTGGAAACCAAATCTAGTCGACCCGTGAGGAACTAAAGTGGTGCTGATAATTTGGGTCATGCTATTGGTGAAAACACAAGCTTTTATCTTGATAATACTTCTTGGGTACAAGCTCATCGATACATCTTATTCAATACAAGCGTGGTTCAACCGTTCATCAAGTAGGTTAAGTCACTCACTCAATATCTTATTATGTTTTATTGAATTTTCAACAAAATTTTTTGTATTGCTAAAATTTCAATCTACACAGCAAACACCTTGAAGTACTTAAGCTCGAAATGCCTCGTGTCGACGATCATCAGCTTCGGCATGAACATTTTGAAACTTTTCACATTTGGTTCAAGGAACATGTATGTATTTAACTCTATAGACTCCAGTTACTTAAGTCGAGCTACATTTTAAATTTTACATTTTCGTGTTAAATAGGTCCAAACTTTGTGAAGGACTACTGATGTCATATTTTCTGAAGAGATTATTCTATTGGCAAATGGTCCTCATAACCTGGCAAGGAGGTTCAACGGGTATATACTGAATGGGTTTCGGTATCGAGTAAAGGCCATGGATGATCGTCGAGCCACACAAAATTGTGGTGTAGCTTTGAAGGTAGATACCATAAGTTATGCTAGTCGAAAAGACAAGAATCCTCGTGTGGGGTCTATGTACTATTATGGACAATTGACATATATTGTTGAGATTTGATATTCCAATGAGAAGAAACATGTGTTGTTTAAGTGTGATTGGATTGACAACATTCACGGAAAGAAAGAAGATGTCTTTAATTTCACGTTGGTGAACTTCAATCATTTATTTTACCGAGATGATTGAATTACCAATGAACCTTTCATGTTGGCGTCCCAAGCAGAGCAAGTTTGGTATGTTGCAGACCCGTTACAACCGGACTGGCAAGTCGTGGTGAAGATGTCTCAAAGAGGTTTATTTGATATGAGTTTGACTGATCCACAAATCGAGCCATACATGAGCCAACATTTGGAAGAAAATATAATGCTTCGTGATGAAGAAGTTGGCTGGGTGAGGGAAGCCGCAGAGGGGGAAACAGTTGATGTTCAAATAGGCTGATATTTAATCAACATGAGTAATTCAATTAAGGCCAAGGTTGTAGTTAATCATCAATTTCTTAATTTACTTTGTCTTTGTAATTGTATTAGTTCAATTAATGTCATATTATAGTTGATGACAAACCATTGTCTATGTTTCTAATGTCAATTAATGTTATATTGCTTGCAGATTATTATGGGAAGAAAGAGGAAGCCTGATCATCCCCGGTGCATGATGTCTGATGCGCTACATAACAGGACATCGGTAGAACTACCATCAGAGGAGGCATCACATCGGCCACCATCGGAGGGGCCATTAGTGCCACCACCATCTGAGGGGCCATTAGTGCCACCGCATCGACCACCATCAGTGGCACCACAGCAGCTACCATGCACTCAGCCTCCACGCCTACCATCGGTGCATCCACCATCAGTGGCACCACAATAGCTATCATCCCGACTAGAGTCATCAGCTTATGAGCCATCCGCAGGTATATAAATTTGCTTTGATTTGTATGAAAATTATTTAAACATACATTTATTTATGCTCATTATATATAACTTGTTTATTCTCATTGTATTTTGCAGACCCTTCGACTTTTCCACAGCCCACCTCAGGTATAAGAATTTGATTTGTATTCACATTATTTAAATTTGAATTTGTTTATTACCATTGCATATTGTTTATTGTTATTGTATCTCGCAGGTCATGTTAGTTTTTCATCAACCTCGACTAGGCGTGGTAGAGGATGTGCCAAGGGCATTAAAGATTGGGGTACTGGTAAAAAGCTGGACATACAATTTGATGAAAATTACTACCCAATAGGGGATAACGTGGCTAAGTTAACTACTCAACTTGGCATTATTGTGCGGAATGGTAACATTGTTCCTCTTACTTTTCTTGACTGGAACAATGTGCCTGATGATATTGTTGATGCTATCTGGAAGGATGTGAAGGTAAAAGTATATTTTTGACCACAAATTCGAATTCCAAAATTGTGTTATTATTATTTACACTTTGAAATTGTGTTTTATAGGACAATTTGAATATATGTCCAGAGGAGTACAAGCCAATCTGCATGAAAAACTGCAACAACATATGGAAGGATCACAAGAACAATATGTCCAGATGAGTACAAGCCAATTGCATGAAAAACTGCAACAACATATGGAAGGATCACAAGAATAAGATTAAGTCTAAGTATTTCAAGCCTAGAAGTTCTGATCCTAATCTGAAGGATGATGTTCCTTTGCACATTGTGCCAAGCCAGTAGGAAGAACTTGTGGAGTATTGGCGTACTTCCGATGCTGAGGTATACAAATAAATTATATTTATGATATGCAAACATACAAATCATATTTACATGCTTACATTTGTTGAACCTGTTATAAAAAATTGCAAGTAGGAACGCTAAAAATCGGCGAGCTCACGACATAGCTCATACCACATGGCGTACTACTTTCTCTCAGATACGGCATGAGGTTTACATTTTATTGTTTTATTTTTGTATATAAATAAACATTGTATATTTGCAAATTATTTGGATTCTAATTTTCATATTTCTAAAAAAATGTAGATGACCAATAAGGGGGAGTCTACTGATAAGATGAATGTTTGGCTTATGACACATAGAGCAGATGACCCAGAGGTTATCCAGACCTTGGTAGTTTCCAAACACCTTTGATTGTATTTAAAGTTTATTTTTTGTGTGTCAACCATCTTAATTTGGCATATACTTGTATGTCTTATTCAATACAGGATGAGTTTAATCGTCAACTCTCTATGCTACCTGAGGATTGTCGGACTTTAGAGGCTAGGAATGCCATTTTCCATGAGTTGATAGGTCATGACGGACATTGATATTGTCGCACATATGGGAGAATTATGCCTCGGAGAGCGGTGTATAAAGATGGTGCTGGGCCATCACAGTCAACACCCCAGCCATCGACTATTGAGCAGATCACGCAGCAGGTTCGTGCAGAGCTAAGGGATGAGTTGAGGGAGGAACTACGAGCAGAGTTCTCTACACATTTACAGCAGATGAGAGCTGAGATGATGGCCTTTGTGTCACAGGGGGCGAGTGTGGATCCCAACAGACAGGTTCGATATAAATTAAATTGTTTGATAGTTCAATTTTCACACAAGATTATGTATAAAATTCGAATATGATTAACACATTATGCATTGACTATCATAGGTTCCTGATGCATCGAGTGGCCACCGGGCATTTAGGGAATCTGCAGAAGACGAGAATCCATATACACCACCACCAGAAGATCAGGTATAAAATGTATCTTTGCATTCTAAGCTAAAATGTATCTTTGTATTCTTTACATTCTAAGTTAAGAGACTTGTGGGAGAAGACGGGACTCAAATCGGGTTCCCGGATTGTGAGTTAGAGCCGGATTTAGCACGAAACTTGGCACACACGACCGCCTAGGCATGAGAGACTTGTGGAAGAAGACGGGACTCCAATCGGGTTCCCGGTTTGGGAGTTAGAGCCGGATTTCACTTTAGGCAAACTAGTTCCTTAAGAAACTTGAATTCGAGGTGTTAACGCCCCAAAATCACCAAACGGTGTCGGTTTAGCACGAAACTTGGCACACACGACCGCCTAGGCAAGAGAGACTTGTGGGAGAAGACGGGACTCTAATCGGGTTCCCGGTTTGGGAGGTAGAGCCGGATTTCACTTTAGGCAAACTAGTTCCTTAAGAAACTTGAATTCGAGGTGTTAACGGCCCAAAATCACCAAACGGCATCGGTTTAGTACGAAACTTGGCACACACGACTGCCTAGGCACAAGAGACTTGTGCGAGAAAACGGGACTCGAATCGGGTTCCCGGTTTGGGAGTTAGAGCCGGATTTCACTTTAGGCAAACTAATTCCTTAAGAAACTTGAATTCGAGGTGTTAATGCCCCAAAATCACCAAACAACGTCGGTTTAGCATGAAACTTGGCACACACGACCGCCTAGGCACGAGAGACTTGTGGGAGAAGACGCGGCTCAAATCGGGTTCCCGGTTTGGGAGTTAGAACCGGATTTCACTTTAGGGAAACTAATTCCTTAAGAAACTTGAATTCGAGGTGTTAACGCCCCAAAATCACCAAACGGAATTGGTTTAGCACGAAACTTGGCACGCACAACTACCTAGGCACGAGAGACTTGTAGGAGAAGACGGACTCCAATCGGGTTCCCGGTTTGGGAGTTAGAGCTGGATGTTACTTTAGGCAAACTAGTTCCTTAAGAAACTTGAATTCGAGGTGTTAACGGCCCAAAATCACCAAACGACGTCGATTTAGCACGAAACTTGGCACACACGACCGCCTAGGCATGAGAGACTTGTAGGAGAAGACGAGGCTCGAATCGGGTTCCCGGTTTGGGAGTTAGAGTCGGATTTCACTTTAGGCAAACTAGTTCCTTAAGAAACTTGAATTCGAGGTGTTAATGCCCCAAAATCACCAAACGACATCGGTTTAGCACAAAACTTGGCACACACGACCGCCTAGGCACGAGAGACTTGTGGGAGATGACACGGCTCGAATCGGGTTCCCGGTTTGGGAGTTAGAGCCGAATTTCACTTTAGGCAAACTAGTTCCATAAGAAACTTGAATTCGAGGTGTTAACGGCCCAAAATCACCAAACGGCGTCGGTTTAGCACGAAATTTGGCACGCACAACCACCTAGGCACGCGAGACTTGTGGGAGAAGACGGGACTCCAATCGGGTTCCCGATTTAGGACTTAGAGCCGGATTTCACTTTAGGCAAACTAGTTCCTTAAGAAACTTGAATTCGAGGTGTTAATGGCCCAAAATCACCAAACGACGTCGGTTTAGCACGAAACTTGGCACACACGACCGTCTAGGCATGAGAGACTTGTGGGAGAAGACGGGGCTCGAATCGGGTTCCCGGTTTGGGAGTTAGAGCCGGATTTCACTTTTGGCAAACTAGTTCCTTAAGAAACTTGAATTCGAGGTGTTACTGCCCCAAAATCACCAACCGGCGTCAGTTTAGCACGAAACATGGCACGCATGACCGCCTAGGCATGAGAGACTTGTGGGAGAAGACGGGGCTCGAATCGGGTTCCCGGTTTGGGAGTTAGAGCCGGATTTCACTTTAGGCAAACTAGATCCTTAAGAAATTTGAATTCGAGGTGTTAATACCCCAAAATCACCAAACGGCGTCGGTTTAGCATGAAACTTGGCACACACGACCGCCTAGGCATGACAGACTTGTGGGAGAAGACGGGGCTCGAATCGAGTTCCCGATTTGGGAGTTAGAGTCGGATTTCGGTCTAGTCAAAATTATTTACTAAACTATCTTTGTAATTATATAGTAGTTAATTTTTTAATATTTTTCTGTAATTAAAATATTAACAACATTATATTGTTATTAATTTTTTTTATTTTGTTATTTTCAGATATTTCCTGAGTAGCAGTTTGCTTCTTATGGAATGCGGGCGTGTAAAGATTATGACCAACTTTTGTTTTTGTAACCCACGAAAGAATCAAGATGAAAACTTTTGGTTTTGATTTTGATTTATGTTATTTAAATTTGTAAACAACATTATGTATGTATTATGCGACAACTTTTGGTTTTGATTTTGATTTATGTTATTTAAATTTGTGAACAACATTATGTATGTATTATGCGACATTATGTAGTGGCATAATTTTTATTGTTATGAATTTTTATTTATATATTGTTATTATGAATGGAACAACATTATGAATTTTCATCATGTGCCAACTTTTGTTTATGTATGTATTTATATTATTATGCAATTATTGATATTTTTTTAGTTATTTTTCATTTAATACAGGTTATTTTCATATTTTTAATAATTTTAATACAGGGTTTTTTTTTTTTTTTGAGACGGCAGAACACTCCGTCTCAAAAAGAAAATTGAACCAGGCTTTTTGCGACGGCACCTATACTGTCGCAAAAGGTAGGGAATTGAATTGAGGAATAAGGCCTTTAGCGACGGTATCATTGCCATCGACAATAGTCATTAGCAACAGCTCAGGTTGCTGTCTCAAATACACTTTTAGCGACGATATTTTTGCCGTCGCAAAAAACCCTTTTAGCGATGGCAATATGTCGTCGCAAAAAACTCAGATTTTCGTCCATTATTGGCGACAGAAATTTGTCGTCGCAAAAAAGGCATTTTCCCGTCGCAAAAACAAACCGTCGCTAAAACCCTTTTGCAACCCCTTTTGTTGCGACCCCCACTTGCCGTCGCAAAAAGCCATTTTACCGTTGCAAAAACCTTTTGAGACGGCGTTTGGGGTATTTACGACGGCGTTTTGCCGTCGCAAAAAACAATTTTTTTTGTAGTGTAGAGAGAAATGGAGAGAAACTCATTTCTCCTATAAGCCTCATTTTCAATCTTCCCAAAAGTTGAGAGATTGGGAGAGAAAAGAAACCACTATTTTCATAATACTAATTTTGTCCCTATAAAAATAAAAGAAATAAAATGATTGAAAATATAAAAAGGTTATTTTGGTAATATAACATAAAATAATTTTTTTTCTTTTTTCTTAATGAAATCTAACCAAACAAGAATGAAAGAAATCACAATCATTTGTTTTCTTTTATTTCTTTCTTATCCAAACAAAAATGAGAGAAATCACAATCGTTTCATTTCTTTTCTTTTCTCTTATAACTTAAGTAATTATTTCTTTCCTTTTCTCTCCAAAATTCCCAAACATGAAGAACAAACAACATTTAATATACACTGAACCTTCTGGATAATTTTTTCTTGGGCACTTTGCGGCCAAGTGACCAATGAGATGAGCTAAAAGTCCACCATTTTGCCGCGATTGGCGCATGAGCTGATCCAAATGGCTGAAAATGGGTCAAGTGTGAGTCACATAATATGCAGTGATAGTGATTTTGCATCATGTGGTTTAGTTGTATTGAGAAATAAATCAATAATTCAAATTTGTCTCCAAAACTAGGTATTGGCCAAACCAAAAAAAGGTGATTTTTGAGGTAAAATTCTAAGCAGTCAAGATTTTAAAAGTCAGTTTTAGGTGGTGCTACATAATAGAGTCGCTTAATCATGTAGGTAAGTCACAAACTTACACACAGATAGAAATTCAAACTCACATTTCTGACACTATTACAATTCACCCAAGCCTAAAAGATTCACACAATCTTTATTGTTGAGTATCATTTTTAATGTAAATTTAAATTAATTTATTTTAGTAAATAACTATATAGCTAGAGAAACTAAATATGTACCAACTATTTCATTGATATTCAATGTTACCATTGGGAAAAGGCTACTATGTGCACTCTTTTGGGGTGCACATTTTATGCACCTTATGCAAAAAGCTTAATTCACAAAATGTATTATTTTTATTAAAAAAAGTGTAACTTTTTTCTTTATAAAAAATATAACATTTTGCTTCTCATAAATTATATCACAAAAAGAATAATTTTAGTTATACATAATTTTTAAGTGCACATCATAACTTTACTATTCATAACTTTCATCACAAAAAATTCATAAATTTTTAAACAAAAATCATAATTTTTCTTACTATGTGTATTTGCACATTATAACATTTCTCTAGTGTGGGTTCGGAGATGCTATTTTTTAAAATTCATAATTTACTATTTTATTCTTGATGTCAATTAAAAATTTTAAAATTTAGAGTTGGACCAAGTAAATAAAAAGTTTAAAAAAAAAACAAAAGAAATCATTCCATCAATATACTTTCACCAAGCATCACTAGTCCTAATGGCAAGCAAACAAACATGTATGCACGATATTCTCTCTCTTGGCATAGCTCTCTTTCTCTCAAAGTATCTCATTCATTATTAAAGAGAATATGTAGACATATTCAACAATATGTCAAAATCATTGAAAGAATTTGTAATGTGCATGTTGTTTTATAAATATTTATTTATTAAATTAAGTGATTCTTTTAACTCAATTTTTGAGAGTGCCTTTTATTTGGCACATTATAATTTACTAAGACTGATTAATTAGTAAATTTAGCAACTCTTACTAAAAAATCTTTGAAAATGTTTGAAAAAATTCTTTATTTTCTTATATATATATATATATATATATTTTACTTTAAATTTTTTTAGCCTCTATCTACTGGCTTGAAAAAGGATTTTAAATTTAAGCCAGCTTTTGTGACTCATTTTTTCGATGAATCATTTCTTCGGACAGAAGAAGATTATGTAAACACTTACTCGAAATCTCACTTATCAGATTCCATTGTGGAAGACACCATTTTTTCTGAAGAATTCGCCATGATATATCTGATCCATGCATAATATCATGAAAAATAAAACGCCACTAATTCTTAACATCCGTTAACATTGTCCGTTAGAAGGGGTAACTATGATGTAATCATGACGATATTTTGCGACATTTTTATGAAAAACGACACCTTTTCTCTTTTTTTTTTAAAAAAAAAAATTCATGATTAATGATGTTTTAAACTTTTGTTAAAAGCAAATATTATCCATCACCATCATCATTTTCAAAATATATACCATAATGTGAGCCAGTATCCATTTTTCAATTTTCCATTACTTAAAATAAAATAAAATAAAATAAACACCCAAAAAACACAATATGTTAACTCAATACAAAAAAAAAAATTACAAAAAAAAAATAAAAATTACTAATATTTTTACATTTTAATAATAATAAAAAAATATTGAGTGTGCTCTCCAAACTTTGAAAATAACTTCATCTTCCAGCCATCCAATCCTCTTCCAAGAAAATGATGATATATACCTGAATCATTCTTCCATTCTTTGTCATTCTCAAGATCATAAAAGCTTTTTTTACTGTAATCAAAAGGAAAAAAAGACAAAACTCTATCTGATTAGAAAGAAGTTAAAAGGCAGAAAAAAGTAGACTAGATAGTTGGATTTTTATAGCAGCCATTAACAATCAACCCAATAAACATTAGCCATTGAGCATGCCATTATTACTTGAAGACTAAAAAATGATGGTCTCTTAAAAGTGCTGTTGCGCAAAAATGATTCGTTATGCAACCCAGTAAGTAAATTTGCAAAATCTATCACTAACCCATCATGCAACCTAACAATTAATATATATGCATTATCCATCATTAACCCATTTCCCTTGACATCAAGCACAACAAAGCATCACTAAACATCTAACATAAATAAATTTATAACTACAAAAATACACAATCTCATTAATAATTTTGAGATCATATTTTGTGCAATGCTTCATTCAAATGTGGCCGCCGTCTTATCTTTGCGGCGTTCTAAAGACGCCACTAAAGAGTTTAGATGACGTTTTTTAAAACGCCACTAATTCTTAACATCCGTTAACATTGTCCGTTAGAAGGGGTAACTATGATGTAATCATGACGATATTTTGCGACATTTTTATGAAAAACGACACCTTTTCTCTTTTTTTTTTAAAAAAAAAAATTCATGATTAATGATGTTTTAAACTTTTGTTAAAAGCAAATATTATCCATCACCATCATCATTTTCAAAATATATACCATAATGTGAGCCAGTATCCATTTTTCAATTTTCCATTACTTAAAATAAAATAAAATAAAATAAAAACACCCCAAAAACAATATGTTAACTCAATAAAAAAAAAAAATACAAAAAAAATAAATAAAAATTACTAATATTTTTACATTTTAATAATAAAAAAAAATATTGAGTGTGCTCTCCAAACTTTGAAAATAACTTCATCTTCCAGCCATCCAATCCTCTTCCAAGAAAATGATGATATATACCTGAATCATTCTTCCATTCTTTGTCATTCTCAAGATCATAAAAGCCTTTTTCATTGTAATCAAAAGAAAAAAAAAAAAGAAGACAAACTCAATCTGATTAGAAAGAAGTTAGAGGTAGAAAAAAATAGACTGGATAGTTAAATTCTTACAGCAGCCATTGACTATCAACCCAATAAATATTAGCCATTGAGCATGCCATTATCAGTTGAAGATTAAAAAATGATGATCTTAAAAGTGCTATTGCGCAAAAATGATTCATCATGCAACCCAATAAGTAAATTTGCAAAATCTATCACTAACCCATCATGCAACCTAACAATTAATATATATGCATTATCCATCATTAACTCATTTCCCTTGACGTCAAGCACAACAAAGCATCACTAAACATCTAACATAAATAAATTTATAACTGCAAAAATACACAATCTCGTTACTAATTTTGAGATCATATTTTGTGCAATGCTTCATTCAACCAATAAATCACATTTGAAAGATGAATAATCATTGTCATAATCCATTTGGGCAAAAATTATCATTTAGAGTATAGCTATAAAAATAAAAATTCAGTGCACCATAAGCTGTTATGATAGATATCATGATAGAAAAGTTTTTTTTTGGGTGAATAATCATGATAGAAAAGCTAATGCGCTTTTTAACTACCAGTCAATATTTCATTTCTCACCACACATTGTATGCATAAGTAATCAGACAATATAGTTCTAAAATAAGGGTTCAATGCGTGATAACGTAAGAGAAGGAATTCAATAATAGTTTAAAACTGGCAAATGTACACTATTCTACAACAATGCAGCACTGGATCTCATTGATTGATTGTAGATAATATTTGGTGAACAAAAATGTTACATGGAAAACTAAGTGATGAGCATAGTAGAGAACTCACTACAAGCGCTCTGCTGCATCATATAAGCCCATGGTTTCTGTACTTGTGTCATCAATTTTCAAGATAACATCCCCTAACAAAATGCCAGCCTTATTTGCAGGACCTCCTAGAGCAGCTGAAATTACCACCAGTCTGCACGTAATCCATCACCTCCTGTAGGGTAGCCAATTGACAGCTGTACAACTGTAAGAGCACCTTGTGTCCCTGACTACCTTCAAAGGACATATTAACAGATTTTAGAGAGAATGTCAACAGCCACAAAATTCGTTGACCCAAAATAGTTAAGAAAAGGCTTCCTCGAGTCAAAGAACAAGATACATTAAATTAAAGGGGCAAGAAGAAACTGCCTTGTACCCTGTTACAAGTACTAAGAACAGCAGCTTCCTCTATATGATTCAGAGCACAAAGCTCACTAATCGCTTGAGGCCATTATGCTTCGGGAATGGAAAGCTTTTCATGTATCTCAACTAGTGCTGTGTGAACATTGAGTCCTATGGCCACAACACTACCATATCTAAAAATGGTAAGGACTGTGATTGTGTTGCTCTAAGATTCTTGATTCTTTGAAATGTGTAGCGGTGTTTTAGTATTTTGCAGTAAGTAAATAACAGGAAGATTAGGCAAATGACGGACACGCAAGTGACTAAAAAACAAAACATGTCGATAAATACAATAAATGCATTTGATCGTGCATGTTTGTTGAGAGATTGAAGAAAATGGACGATCAAAACAATGCGATTCTGAGGTTGAATTTTTAGGATATAGCTAATCATGGTTGTCCTTTTTTGTTCCTGATAAATTTAAATTTTGTGATCAGGTTAGCAAAATGATAATCAAGATGCATCCAAATTGCATTTGTCTTGCTGATTACAACAAAGATCAGAATTTGTGTCTGGCACTAATGTTTAATAAGAATTCATAACAAATCGTTAAAAAGAAGGTTTAAAATGAGAAGTTGAATTGATGAAACAGAAAACCAATAAGAAAAAGAACAATTTGAAACCCAGGCCTCACATCTTTATAGTTACATTTTTTTACTATCTAAACAAAGATACGAGAGAAAACAACAAATGAAGCTTCAGGTGCATTTTGTGCTAATGCCAAATACTAATGCACCCAAAGAAGGCTTCAAAATAATTTGGAAAGCATATAACATGCAGTAGAATTCAAAAGAAAATTTACAAGACAATAGGATAAATGTTAAATATGACCTGGAAGAAGGTAATGAAGATAGAAATGGAACTGAATGAAAAGAAACTATATCTAATATTCAAATAAATAATACTACAAAGGGGGCATAGCCAATAAGAAAGTGCATAGGATCTGCCACATTCTGGTTTTAAGAAACTTACATTCAGATTCTTCCACACTTTCATCATCACACTCAGCTTCCCATTCAGTAGATACAGCGTCAGAATCTGCTGCATTGATGAAACTGAAACTAGTAAAAAAATGATTAACAATAGAGCTAAAAAGTAAGGACACAGACACAAACACAGACGAGATATAACATGGATATTTTCATAAAATGCAATACATGAGACCAAATACCTTAGTAGCTCACATGGAGTCTCTGCCACTAACTTGGATGGATCATGATCGTTTTGGAATACAACCAAGGTAAGTTACTAAAAATTCTTAGCCAAAATAACTATAAGCAAAGTGAAACCAAATACTCATCAAGAACATAAAGCAACTAAAGAATAAGAAATTGGTTAGTATCGCTGTCAACCAATGAACTTGAAAGAGCACATCCTATCCATTAAGAATGCCATTTTTAAATAACAAATGAAATCCAACAAGAAATAGATTCATATCAAATAGTGTTACAAATATCTAGCTGCACAAGAGTAAAAAAAAAAAAAAGAGCTCATCTCTAGGTGGCTTTTATATATTTCAAAAGATTCTTACCTCTAGAAAAAAAAAAAAAACAGAAGGGTTAAAAGAAGTAAAATTCTTACAAATAACACTTTCTAATAGAAAATATTATGATTTTATTCCACAAATACATATTGTAATATTACTTTGGCAGTGGTGGAAGCAAAAGAGTGATCTGCTATCAATAAAGAAGGAGATGACTAAATTTTTGTAGTCTGATTCCTAATGGTAAAAGAAAAGATTTGGTATTTTCTTAAGAGGGGGCTTAAAATCATGGCCTTTTGGAACTTGAAAGTACTGTCGAAGACAGAAAATTGAAACCAAACCATTAAAGAGGACAGCATGAGCGAAGCAATTGAAAACAATTAAACCAAGATCAATACTTCATTTCAATATTAAGAGCATAACCTATGTCCGATTCATGAACAAACGCATGCTTTTCCCTCAAAGTGAATGAAGAAAAGACTTCATAAATTAGAAGTTTCATCAAGAGCAACATGTACATACAGTCATACATACATACATATTCTTAAAAATCATCTAAACTATGCTCCCAAAACGGTAATAATATTCAACCACAGACAAATAGAACAAAAAATAAATTGAACATGAAATCACACAGACCAGATCTCACAGAATTGCTGTGGTAGAATGAAGAAAATAGTTTTTATTTTGCTGGGTACAAAATATTTTATTAATGGCAATAAAATAAGAGAACACTGTTGGGGACTCTTTGGATTGACATGATAGGAATGGAGATCATAAATCCAAAGATTGATATTTGTTATGTTAATTGTTTCTGATTTTAAAATTAAAATATATTTATTGACTCTTTATCGATCATTAATCTATGCAAATAAACAATTATCACAGAGAAAAGCCGGATCCAAAGTTTTTAAAGTATACTCTTTTTTTTTTTCATATGTACGTACCTTTGTATGAAATGGAAATCTAAGTGTGTGCAGATGCTTCATTTGCCATGATCATCATCTGCAAAGGAAAATTTGAGTTCAAGAGTGAAAAAAAAGAAGGTGAGATGGAGGGAGAGCTTGAGCATGCAGTAATGGATAGGTTTGTGAATTGCTTGGTATCCCTCACGGGTGATGGGAAAGGAAATGTAGTTGGTGGTAGTGGCGGTAGTGAGGGAGGTGGGTACTGGGCAGAGAGGATTGGTTGTAGCTGCAACCATCAAATCTATGGTGGATGAGTTTATATAGATTTTTAGCTATTGTAGTCTTCCCTAGTCCACCAATCCCCCATACTGCAACAACAAGGACATCATTATCATTTGACTCCATGCGCAACAACATTCTGAGTTTCTGCACACGATCCTCTAGTCCAACCGGGTGGTCTGCAACACTTAGATGTTCAAGATCTATTACATTTCCAACTTCCTCAATGATTTTAGCAATTAACTTCACTTCATCTCTGCCAATTTGAGCAAAATTAAAAAACAAGAATAAGTATTTAGCAAATTCATGCATCTGGTGCTATGACATTTCATATTTGATGGATAAACCAGTTTGATTTATTTTTATGAATAACATAAATGATTCTAAATATAATCTTATAACTACAATTAAGATTCTACTTATACATCCAAATTATATTATTCCTAATTTGTGTCGTTTTAGGTTATTTTGAAGCAAACATTTAGGCTTGAGGAAAATACCCGTTGTACACCTTCTTCAAGTCCCAACCAGACAAATTAGCAACCTCAGTAAAAGCTGCTCTCCACTTCTCCACCTTGCCGTCTGAACTCTTTCCAAAATGTTCTTCATGCTTGGCAAATGCTTCTGCAACTCTCCCTTTTTGCGCCCTCACATCAGATGGATCAACATCATAAAAAATCGGCAGAACAATCTGTTTAAATGTCTTCTTGCACTCCATGATCTGCACAAGTTCATCCAGACACCACTTCGACATTGCATAATTTTTTGAGAACACAATAATCGAAATACTAGACTCCTTAATTGCATTTAGTAGTTCAGAACCAATATCTTCTTTAGATATTACTGGCTCAAGTGTAGGATTTGAGGTACTTTCAGTGTTAGTATTATTTTTAACTTCATTTGTTTGAATAAAGTCAAAATTTTCTCCATCTCTCTATGTGCCAAATAATTCGGAATCAATTGGCTCTTCTGCCTTTCTTTTCCCTTTATTTATTTATTTTTAGTGAAATATCTTGATTTAATGTTTCTTTAGATGTAGATGATTGGCTGTCATTATCATTGGTTGACATATTAATATCATAATTAAAGTGCTGTAAAAAGGTTTCATATTCTAGTCTAATACCTATTTCTTTCATCAATATCTAAATCTAAGTCTTTATATAATTTTCTCCAATAATCCAATATTTCAACAATATTTTTATATTCAGTCTTGTTATAGGTATTGGTTTGAAGTACCATAATATCTTTTGTACCATAAAATAGCCTAGGAACTATTCATTCCATCATTGTTTATGAATGATATAGTTTTTAATTTATCACCAAATTGTTTATTTAGTTTTTTGCTTCTTTGTTTAAGTCAATATTTATTATAGAACCCAAATTGTCTATTTTAGATTATATAGACTCAACTTTGATTTCTAGATAATTTTGATTTATATTTTGATTTTTATCTAATTTAGAAAACCAAGAACACATAATATTCGTAATATTATTTAAATTAGAACACACACTATTTATATTTGCAGATTTTTAGTAATATGCAAATTACGGTCATATTTATTATTAATATTATTTTTTGTATTTTCAAAGTATATTATATATTCAGGGTTAATTGTCATTATAGATTGTTATTGGTACTTAAGACCCTCCTAGTGTATTATCTGGTGCTTAAAACATCTCTTTATGATATTAAAGACTTGATTATGGCCAATAATCAAAAGATCTTAATGAGTATATGGGCTTTGACAAAAACTATAAATGAAACAAATAATTATGAAGATATAAAATACAAAGGATACACAATTAAATACTAAACTTGACTAAGAATTTTTTTTTTATAGCATAAAGCACACCATACACACTTATATATATCAAAAATTTAGACGTGGAGAGAAAGACTTACATAGCTTGATCTTGCTTTCAAAAGCTCTTCACCAAGCTTTGATACCAATTACAAAATAAAAAAGGAAAGGAACATTCTACTATTTTTATTATAGAATTATAATGGAGTTATGGAGTTAAGAGAAGTTAGAGACGAAGTTAGAAACACAAAGATGGAGAAAATTTACATTGTTTATTATGTTGGCTTGAAAGCCAATTTATAAAATACATCTTACATATACAAACAAAACCATGAAGTCATTCTAGTCTACTAACATTATTACATTGTAGAAAATTAGCACACCAATACGTCCAAAATTTTATACATTTCTCCCAAAGGCTATAAGCCTACACCTGAACAAACTGAAAACCTGTGCTTAAAAACCAAATAAAACAAAAAAATAGTGGGGTTTTTTTTTGTAATGGAGGTTTGGGGAAGTAAACCGTGATGGATTTGCATATTCTCCTCTTTTAGTTTTAGAAAATAAAAAATAAAAAAGAAGAGAAAAATAAAAATAAGCATCTAAAACTTTTCTAATAAAGTCGATGTGCAAAAGCAAGCAAAGCAACAATAGAGTATAACATATAACAAACGAATAGAAACTAAAGACACATAGAAGCGGAGGTAGAAGATACAAATGAAAGGAAAAGCCATGATGAATAATAAATTTTAGTTTTTTAGGAATTGAGAGACATAAAAGAGGTGGTTCAAAATGTACTCAACTAGTGACGCATAACTAGTTATCTTATTTTCATCTTTTTCAACTGGTGACGCATTACCGGTCATGTCAGATCTCTCTAAATGTTGCAAGGAACATAAACTCAATCATCTATTTTTTACCTTTTCAAAGTGTCAATTATCAACTCAAAGGAGAATATAAAACAATTGCTGCAATATAATCAAGGGATTTGTCCTTTGACCAACTATTTTTATAATTGGTAATAATGATGGACAATGATTGTGTCCAATCATCAATTGCTTGTGGCTGATCCTTAAATGGAACACGAGACAAGTCTAAATAAGTATCATTTTGAGCTATTGGATAATTATGATTATTATCTTTTTTAGATATTACTGGCTCAAGTGTAGGATTTGAGGTACTTTCAGTGTTAGTATTATTTTTAACTTCATTTGTTTGAATAAAGTCAAAATTTTCTCCATCTCTCTATGTGCCAAATAATTCGGAATCAATTGGCTCTTCTGCCTTTCTTTTCCCTTTATTTATTTATTTTTAGTGAAATATCTTGATTTAATGTTTCTTTAGATGTAGATGATTGGCTGTCATTATCATTGGTTGACATATTAATATCATAATTAAAGTGCTGTAAAAAGGTTTCATGTTCTAAATAAGTTTCTCTTATCTAGTCTAGTACCTATTTCTTTCATCAATATCTAAATCTAAGTCTTTATATAATTTTCTCCAATAATCCAATATTTCAACAATATTTTTATATTCAGTCTTGTTATAGGTATTGGTTTGAAGTACCATAATATCTTTTGTACCATAAAATAGCCTAGGAACTATTCATTCCATCATTGTTTATGAATGATATAGTTTTTAATTTATCACCAAATTGTTTATTTGGTTTTTTGCTTCTTTGTTTAAGTCAATATTTATTATAGAACCCAAATTGTCTATTTTAGATTATATAGACTCGAAAATGATGTCCCATAAAGGGTGAGCCATAGCCCAGTAGAAATACACTAAACCAGCCATGAGCAATGACTAAAAGGTTAGCAGTTGATACACAGATACATCCACATATATCACATTTCGATTTCATGACATTAAGTCCATGTTACATTTCATTTCCCATGTCTTTTCCAACCTTGAGTTTGAAAACAAGGCTCAACCCTAGCCAAGTAACTTAATGAGATTTAGGATCATCTTTAAAACACTTTCAAAATTCATGAGGGATACACATTTTAGTGCTTTATCAATAACACATAAACCATTCCCACACTTTGCGAAAGATACACATTTCGGTGCTATATCAACATAACATAGAATCACTTCTATACCTTACAATTGATAACGATATACATTTTAGTGCTATATCAAATCAATTCAAACACTTCCATAATCAACACTTGATACACATTGTAGCGTTGTATCAATGTCACACAAAATCCGGTTTAGAGGTCCATTCCCTATCTTCCCCTAAACCGTGGAGTACATCCCCTATCTCCTCCCACACAACACATGTATATAAACATAGATCATATACAATCAATCAATACATAGAATTAATGTATTATTCCAGTTGCTATATTCAATAGCATACTCAATCAATTAGTTTTAGTTTGCCTAATCATCATGCAGTGTCTACAACAATCAAGACTATCCTCCACCGATAGCCCAAAGCAGTTATTTCTATACTGAAAATAAATGCACCAAATGGATATAAAATCAACATTTCAACTAGGTGAGCGATGAACGAATCTAACTACACCCTTTAATCTCATCCACATCCAATTCCAACATTCTCAATTTAATTCCTCTTTTCTTCAAATTAATTATGCCAATTAATTTATCAATGTAATTAGAGCATTTCCCATAATTAACATCGCAACCCTAAGGTTCCATTTTCACCAATAATCCAATATTGATCTCATTTCTCTATGCCAACCATGCATACAAGTTTATATAAACAAAACCCCAACTTTTGTAAAATTACACAAGGATCCAAACTTTCTCAAAATTACCCAACAACCCCCAACTCATCAAAACGCTAAAATTCAAAGACAAAACTCATGAGAAGGAGTAGGATATCCCTACCTCGAAGTTAGAGCTCAAACGGGGAAGTTGAAGAAAACCAAAATGCTCCAAACTCAAAGATCCACGGATCAAAATGGAGCCCTCGATGATCCACACACTTTTTACAAAGGCCGGAGGATAGTGAGACACTCTAACTAGATCAAACCCTAAAGAGAAGGGAGTTTCTAGAGAGAGGAGCTCTCAAAATATCTTTTTAGAAAGTAAGAGAGAGAGAGAGAATGTAAAAAGTGATTTTAAAATGCCCAGCTGCCAACTGATATACGGCATTCCCGCTCGAGCAGAGAACATAACGCTCGAGCGTCAAGAACAAAAAACTAGGTACGCTCGAGCGCAAGAAGGCCCGCCCAAGCGCCAAGACACAAGAATAAAGTACATCCGCTCGAGCGCGAAAACCAGTCCGCTCGAGCGTGGATTTCTCCCTCCCAGAACTTACACCAAAAAGTACTACCCGCTCGAGCGCTAGAGTACCCGCTAGAGCGCGACCGCTCGAGTGTAAAGAAACCCGCTCGAGCGTAAAAATCACACCTGTAGAAGTTTTGCAGGGACACGAAATACTGGGAGTGTGCAATCTCCGCGAGCGCAACAAGGCCCGCTCGAGCGAAACGACCAAAAACCTGATAACAAGATTTTAGACCAAGGTTCAACCCACCTGTTCGAAACATGCCCAACACATCCTAAAACTCAAACAAATGGAATTAAAGGATGACAACAAGATAGAAACAACTACCAACTCCACAGAACCGAGTCCGGAATACAACAGAACAGTAAAGGGACAACCGGGATCGCTATAATTATCCAGAACAAATTTAGAGATAATTAAAAATGTGAAATCTTACGTCTTCGAAATTTGATATGAAATATTTAGGAGAAGCTTATATAATTTTGGGTATGAAATTAGAGAAAACAACTAAAGGTATTACATTAAATCAATCTGGAATCCTAAAGAAGATGTTAAAAAAGTTTGATTATTATAATCTCAAACCTATTTCAACTCATTTTGATCTTAGCATGAATTTAAAGAAAAATAATGGCGCACCTGTATCTCAACTTAGATATTCTCAGATTATTTGACCACTTCTCTATATTGCTAATAAGACTAGACTGGATATTGCCTATGCTATTAGGAGATTAAGTAGAGACTCTCATAATCCTAGTAAAGATCATTGGATTGTTGTGGAAAGAGTTTTTAAATATCTAAGAGGAACTCTAGATTATTCACTTTGCTTTAGTGGTTTTCTTAACGTGGTAGAAGGTTATAGCGATGCTAATTGGATAACAAATAGCTTAGATGTTAAGTCTATTACCAGGTATATATTTATGTTAGGCGAAGCAATATTTTCTTGGGGTTCTAAGAAACAAACTGTTATCTCTAAAAATACAATAGAATCAAAACTTATAGCCTTAGATACTACATGTACTGAAGCTAAGTGGATTAAAAATTTACTCTTTGATGTTCCACTTGTGAAAAATCCTATACTTGTTATTTCCATACATTATGAGAATAGAGCTGTAAAATAACTTATGAGACAAGCACATACTAGTAAAAAGATGAATAGGCATATGCAAGTGAGGCATAAATCAATAAGAAGTTTGGTGAATTAAAATGTTATATCTTTGAATTTTGTGAAATCTGAAAAGAATATCGCCGATCAGTTAATAGAAGGTTTATCTAAGAGTATAGTCTTAAATTTATCGAGGGGGATGGGTCTAAGCCCATAGGGAGTCGACGATGGAGGTAACCCGACTTTTGTGATTAGAGATCCCATGAAGAAAGTTCAACTGGTAGGAACAATTCTTATAGCTTGACTCGTATTCCAACACTTTAAATAAGGAGACTTTTATTAAATTTATTATTTATATTCTCCTGCTTATCCTAAGATATAAATGTTGATGTAAATGTAATGATTAAAGAAGAGTACTTACTCTAAATGAATCCAAGGCGGGCATGCACTTGCAAGGTAGACATTTGTCACTTCTATCTTTGGAGAATTCACTTAAATGGGAGCGTTGTGAAGCTGCGACCGTAGGAATAGGGTCGTTCCCTAAAACTCTTATGAGAATCAAGATTGAGCACATGGTTGCTAATAGTGCTAACCAGCGCCATAATTATGTATCATACCATATGTGTGACATGTTGAATTTTGGTAAAAGGGATTTAGTTCAAGACCTGATTCATTGATATTCCTTTAGAATGAAACTGTCAACACTAAGCGAGGTTCAAGTTTGAAAAACATCTACACCCATTATATGGTTTTAGAGTTGCCCATAGGCACAATTCGGGTTGGATTCACATCTACACACTCACATCCTCACTAAGCAAATAAAATTACAACTGAAAGGAGTTTTGTCAAACAAGATGCCAATTACAAAAACTTAACACTCTTTTCTCTCTTTTTTCTTCAATCTTTTCTCTCTCTCCATCGCCACCATCACCATACTCATCATCAATGATGACGAAGCGGCGACGAAGAGGTCATTGAGGTCTCGGTAGGCGGAGGGGGTCACTAATCTGTGCAATCAACAATCTCTCTTTACTCTTTATATATACATACATATAGTTGAGATCAACCAACAGACTATTCAAGTCAAGATCAACCAACTCCTCAATCTCATCATCAACACTTTCAACTAGGACTGTGGAAAAACACTGCCCAATTCACTAAAACTGCACCGATCCATATCAATCCTCACCATTCAATCCGCTAACCGTGAATTAAACTTTAAGTTTTATAATCTGCCTTCAAAACTGCTCCGCTCTGCTATAGTTAATACATATATATGTTTTAACCTCTAATAAAATATCAAAGTAAAAATGAATATGAAAGAGATTTAAAATGTGGAATTTGTTACCAACTAGTAGTTATATATATGAAAAATAATATGTAAAATTAGTTTGTGTTATATATATAAAAAATATGATGCAAATTAGTATTATATATTATGCAAATGATTGATAATTGGTTAGAATATTCTTCAATCCCCAATCTGCCCAAAATTGCCCAAACCACGATTTGCCAATTCGTCATTCGATTTATAATTTTTATCTCTAACCACCCGATCTACACCGTGCACACCCCTATTTTCAACAAATTTGTTCAAAAATGATTATTTTTTAATTTGATTGATTTTGTTTTTTCAATCAGATCTATTTAAAAAAGGCTCAAAAAATGGCTTAGATTTGTTCTTTTGCTCTGGGTTATGGAGAAAAAGAGAACGAAAAGAAAAATAAAAGAAAAAAAAAAAAAAATTGTGCATATTTGTGTTTAGATTCAAACACACTTCAATTGCAATCTCAGAACTCAGTGAAACAAGGTTGGGAACCCGATATTTTTTAAGGTGAATCTCCAGAACATGGAAAAAAAAAATATACTAAAATAATGTGAGGCCCAGCCTTTTACATCCACAACTACCATCAAAATTTTCCAATGGTCACAATGTATTTTATGTTTCAATGCTTCGGTGATACCTTCACGATTTAGAACATATTATTGATCACAAAGACCTAGAAGTTCGAAGAGATCTCTTATATGAAAAGCAACCGGTACAGATCCTCGACCATTGTGATCAGAAACAAGACTTGCCCCTTGTAAAAATCTTATGGCGAAATTATCGTGTCAAGGGAAACTACGTGGGAAACTGAGAATCAAATGTGAGCTTGATATTCGCGTCTTTTCGAAAATTAAGGTACGACAAGTTTGGGGACAAACTTCTATTTAGGAGGGGAGAATGTGACACCCTAACATATTTTAATTAATCTATTGTAGTTGTGTGTACTAAACTGTAATTTAATTAAAAATTATGGGGCATTGTGTCTTACCAAAAAGATGGTAATACAATTAGTTTAGTATTTGGACCATAGAATAATTAACCATAAACTTTGCCTTGGTTTTGGGAAGGTCTTAGTTTTGGAAGCCTTGGTTTTGATATGACCTTAGTTTTGGTTAGGCCATGGATTTGAGGCCATGGTTTCGGGTGAGACCTTGGTTTTGAGACCGTGGTTTTGGTGAGGCCTTGGTTTTGAAGTGAAACCATGGTTTTGATACTCCTATATATAAGAGTGGTTGGCTTGGAAATGGAGTAAGAAAACAACAAGAAGGGAGTTCAGTGGAGATGAAGGAGGAAAGTAGGGATTAATATTAAGGTGACGTGTACTTATAGCTGTTAACCACTTTCAGGTGACGTGTCAGGATCAGTGCATGGGGTAGGTACAAGGCACCGTGTAATCATAGTCTAACTTTGGCAATGTAACTAAATAAAAGCTCCAATGCATGTTTTAATAAAGTAAATATTTGGGTACCCTTTTATTTTATTCTACTGCATTATTAATTTGTTATGAATTCATTATTGTCTTGTTGTAATGCCGGACCTCTGGGTACCGGGTTTGGGTCGTGACAACCACACCCATACATCCTCTATCGCAGCATCGCCGTAGCACCTCATTCTCTCTCGTTCTCCTCGTCCAGACTTTCTTTCTCTCCCTTTCACTTTTTCTCTCTTAGTTTCGATTGTGAATCCCTAGTCGATGCCTCGAGATATGGCGGTGGCGGCGGCCATGTTTTGGTGTAGATTTGATGTCCGTAGGCCGAGATCTGAGTCGATCCATAGATCCCTGAGCAATCTAGACTAGCGTTTGACGATCTCTTTATCTCTTTTTCTCTTCCATTGCTCTGGCAGCGGCGACTCCTCGAGGTGTCTTCGTGTGTGTAGTTGTCAAAGTTCGGTTAGACCAATCCTGGCACCACCAATCCAAACACACACCACGTACAGAACATGGCTTCTTTTCTATTTTTGGGCCTACTTTTTCTCAACCCTTTGTCTTCTTGTTCTTCTTCGTGTTGTTCATCATCTGCTCTTTGCTCGAGCTCTCTAACACCATTTCCATTACAATTCAATCTAGGGTTAGAGTTTTAGGAACCAAAATTCGTCTAATTATGGTTTCAATAGAGAGTTCAAGTTTAGAAAACTAGGGTTTTCATTTTGATTGTTGAAGCTTTTGTATTATTTTTTTTCCTTCCATTGGTGATGGAAGCAGTGAATCCACAGCCACTTCAGGCTCTTCCATATGAGAGTGGACTTTTTACTTCAATAGTAGTACTAGAACTAGATTATTTTACTTCAGATTCTTAGATTCATATCAAATTGAGAGAATAAAAGTCAACAACCCTTGAATAGCTCTCATCTCTAGTTTTGTTTTTGATATATATAATTCTATTACATTAGTTTTAGATCAGATATGAGATTTATTTATTTATTTTGTAGTTGATTTTTAACTTTTAATTAGACCTCACTAATCTACTCTTTCTCTTTCAGTCTCAGTCTTAGTCTCAGTCTCTCAATAATGGATATGGATATATATGTACGAGTGTATGCCTGTAATTTGCACAAATAAGAGAAACGCCAGTAGATATAGAGATATATATGCATGTATGTATGTAATTTGCATAGATACAAAATAGACAGATAGGTATGGATGAATGTATCTACGTATGCAATTTGCACAAATAAGAAATGGACATATATGAAATAATGGCTTTGCCAATTACAACATATAGGAAAAATTAGGATAAGAATTTCAACAGATAGCCAAAAAAATTAAACCCCAAAAAATTTACATAAATAAAATTTGGATAGATAAAAAAAATTTAAACAGAGAGATATAAATTTGAACATATAGTCAAAACAGTCAATAGATACATTAAGGGGTAAAATTAGAAACAAAATGTCTTTCAAAACTAACAAAAGGACTTCTCACCAAACTATTTCATAAAGGGTGAACCTCTTACTAACAAAAAATATTCATTGAAGCTAATATCGTTATACATTCCTTACCTTGGACTTTTCAACAATTTACTCTATATTAAATAACTTACAAACCATAACTTAATTTTAAAATCATGCTAAGTATAAAACTAAAAATAAAAAAGAAGTCCAATGAAAGGAATTTTATCTCTGTAGTATAAGAAAATATTATTTTGACAAGTACAGTACAGCTTGAGTATATATTAAGTACAAGTTTGAGTATATCAAAAATTAATAAGAAAAATATTGGGTACATATTTCGTATACCTGATACATATGCAGAAATATAATACGAAATATCATAAGCCGATAAGTACCCAATACGAGTACAGCATAGTTGTTGAAGTACCCATGCTTCATAGCTTAAAATATATTTTTTCTTTAAGTTTAATGACTAAAATTTCAAAAAAAGAAAATGTGAGTTATATGAAAGTTCCCCAACAACTAACCTTGACAAGGAAACAAACAATAGCAATGAGCATACAACTTAATGGTTCATCAGACACTTTTAATCAACTCCATGTTCGTCCTTAAATGTATATGTTTGATTGTG
The DNA here is from genome assembly GCF_004153795.1 of Camellia sinensis. Classification (NCBI taxonomy): domain Eukaryota; kingdom Viridiplantae; phylum Streptophyta; class Magnoliopsida; order Ericales; family Theaceae; genus Camellia; species Camellia sinensis. Next base: position 3,303,639 of record NW_021025487.1, on the reverse strand, counting down.
AAATCAAACGTATTAATCAGAGAGAGATTTATTTTGTTTTAGTTGAGACATTTTTTGGATTCTTTTTTCAGTTGAAACCCGTGAATATGATTTTTTGGATATTGGATTAAATAAAGTTACACTGACACATTATTTTGTATCCCAAATTGGTTGGATGAAAAACATTTTAGATTGTTTCCATTGTCCACCCCAAACTAGAATGCTTTGTTTGTTTTTGGCCAAAATATTTTTTACATTTTTTGACATTTGATATAGCAAAATTTATATATCAACCAATAATGTTTTCCATAGTTAAAGACAAATGAACTGATTTTCATTTTCTAAGAGAAATATTTCACTAATTTTTTTATCATTGTTTGTATCCTTTACTGTCATGGATACTTTTGATTGATTTTAATATTTAGAGATAATTATTAAGAAATTAATGATGCATAACAAAAAGCCATGATATATACAATCCTCAATTTTTAAATGTAAAATATTTTTCAAATTAGAATTGTACCAATGTTAGCACCACTACACCCACACCCATGTCATCACCACCATCACTTTCACCGCAACCACTACCACTATTTCATTTTTTCTAGGATTGTAACTAAATAGATAAAACCACAAAAAGACAATTTTTGAAAATTATTTTTAGCAAAAAAAAAAAAAGAAAAGAAAAATCCTCTATCAAAATAGAGGATAAATATTGGAACTTTTTCTTTTCCTCCAGACTGCCATACAATTGTTTTGAGTTGCATGAAATAATTCTAATTCAATTGGAATGAAATGGGACAATGTAATATCTTGCAATTTAAAAAAAAATGAAAATAAAAATAACGTATCAACATATATATAAAAGATATTCCACTAAAAAAAAATTGTATTATTTATTGAACTCATATTTCTCAAAAAGTGGATTCCTCAATAATAGCTTCAAATAATTAAACAGAACTAATATGAAAGGAGGAAAACAGGATTGCCTACTTCAATGCATATATATATCTTGGTTATAAATATATAATCCCATAAGACTTGGGGGTTTGATCCAAGGCCCCGTTTGTTTTCAGAGGTAAAATGGAAGGGATTCATAGTGAGGGTTTTAATAGTGAGGGGATTGTTAGTGAGGAGATTGATAGTGAGGGAATTAAATAAAATTGTGTTTGTTTTGATGATAGTGATAGTTGTTAGTGTAGGAATTGTTAAATTATTTTTATATAAAATAATAAAACAAATAAAAAATACAAAAAATTAAACATTAATGTTCAAAATAAAAAATAAAAAAACCCCAACATGTAAAAAATAAAAAAATTTCTAGTCCCTTCACTATTTTTCTAATACCACCTCCATCTCCTCCATCACAATCCCTCTTCCAACCTCCATTTTAATCCCCTCCTCTATCCTAATCCCTTCTCCAATTCTATAAACAAACACAACACTAAATGAGCCCCACCTCCATCATAATCCCATCCCACCCTCTACACCCTAAAACAAACGGGGCCCAATGGTCTAACAATTACACATTAAGGCGTTGTGAGGAGGAGGTAAGGGTTGAAATTGATAGAGTAGCGATGAACTCTTTTAGTTGTAATCTAACTATATTAATACTATCTTTGTCAAAAAGTAAAAAAAAAAAATCCCATGGTAAAGTTTCATATTCTTCTTTAAATTGACGCATCAAATGTTTCAAAGCATATTCTTCACTATTTACATATAACCTATAAAGATATTTCACAATAAAAGAGTTTTAAGGTCAATTTTGTACATCATTATCCATGTCTATATTGTTCGCACCAAGCATGACTCCAAGAGCATTATTTGCTTGTATATCATTCCTATCCCTTTGTTCATATAAGTAGGGCAACTTCAGCATTAGGGGAACAGCTACTCTTCTTGGAAATTTGATTGCTTCCAATTCCAAGGGAGAGGACCACAAAAATCATACAGAAATTTTGATCTAAAAGAAAATCAAAGATAAGATACATTTGGATTAGAATATGATCGTCACTCTTCCAAAAGTAGGAAAAGTTAACATGGGACAAGAACAAGAAATATTTCCAGGAATATTAATAAGATGGAAATGGGCATTGTTTGTATTACACAAACTTGTGGATTGACGATTTAAGCTCCATAACAATAGAAATGGCTCCAAATCATAGTGTCAAAGTTGTATCTTTCTTCTTAGAAGAAATCAAAATTAATATATCAAATCAGAGTGAATGGCTTCAGCTTTTGATGTTTCTTGCATTTGGATAGAACTCTCGTACTCTCTTTTAAAGCCATTGTTCAGTCAAATTTGTCAAATTTCTCTAAACAACCAATAGCTCGTGACTACCTTGCCATTCTTTCCCAGAATCGATTATTTATTATACAAACACTCTTCAATAGTGTTGGTTCCAATTAGACTATTGATGAGCTGTGATGGACACCCTTTGCCATTTTCCTAAAAAATAGGTGCCCTGAAGTATATGGGCTATGCATTTGGAAACAAGTTCAGTTTTGGATAATGGCAGCCCACTCATCAAAATTTAACAGTTTAGACCCTAGGACGCCTAGCAAATTGTCAACGGAAATGAGGCCTAATTTGGAACAAAGCCTAATAAGTAAGCAATAAAAACCAAGGAGTAAGAGAAAGAAATAAAGAACAAGAGTGCAAACCCCCTCCCAAAAATAAAAATAAACAAGAAAATGTTTAAAAAAAACAAAATAAAGAAATAAAGAGTGAAGAAACAACACGTCAGATCATGTTTGTAGAGAAGATTAAGTGATGCCAAAATCATCGCATCATAGCTCAACGGAGCAAATCATCTCGAATTGAATGGCGTCAGGGGATTCGCTACTACTATTGATCAAAATGAAAAATTAGAATAATGTCATACAAGCATAATTTTTGTGTAAAATTTTAACAGAAAAAAAAGATATGGCCTTTTGTGGTGCTTTCATTTTAAATCAAAATGACCTACAATTCTGCTCATAACTTCAAAAGTACTACTACCGAGAATGTCAAAAAGTGAGAAGTTGAAAAAATAATTGCGAACTCATGAAAGTACAAGTGATTTGTGCACTGAATTGTGCAAATAATGTTGTACTTTCATGAATTTGCAATTATTTTTTATATTTTCCATTTTTTTTATATTTCCTCATTATGTATATGTACTTTTTTTGTATAAAAATTATGTTTGTATACTATTTTCTCAACACATTAAAAAAAAAATTAATAATAATAATAACAATAATAATTATGATAATGTGACACATCCCAATCTAAGAGTCTGTTTCAGCTAGCTAGACAAAAATTGCCAAGTAACCAAACCACTAGAGTTTCCTAATAACTATATTGATAGAAAGCTGCCAACTGTGAGTTATATGGAAGTCCAACAACTAACCTTGACAAGGAGACAAACAGTAGCAATGAGCATACTACGTAATGGTTCATCAAACACTTTAATCAACTCCATGTTGGTCCTTAAGTGTATATGTTTGATTGTGCAATCAAACGTATTAATCAGAGAGATTTATTTTGTTTCAGACATTTTTTGGATTCTTTTTTCAATTGAAACCCGTGAATATGATTTTTTAGATATTGAATTAAATAAAGTTAGACTGACATTATTTGTATCTCATATTGGTTGGACAAAAAACATTTGAGATTGTTTCCATTGTCCACCCCAAACTAGAATGCTTTGTTTGTGTTTGGCCAAAATATTTTTCACATTTTTTGACATTTGATATAACAAAAATTGTAAATCAACCAATAATGTTTTCCGTAGTCAAAGACAAATGAGCTGATTTTCATTTTCTAAGAGAAATATGTCACTAATTTTTTTTATCATTGTTTGTATCTTTTACTGTCATGGATTCTTATGATTGATTTTAATATTTAAAGATAATTATTAAAAAATTAATGATGCATATGTCGTCAATATAAATTGGTAACAAAAAGCCATGATATATATAACCCTCAATTTTTAAATGTAAAAAAATATTATTCAAATTAGAATTGTAGCAGTGTTACCACCACTACCCTCACCCATATCATCACCACCATCACTTTCACCACAACCACCATCACTTTCACCACAACCACCACCACTATTGCATTTTTTCTAGGATTGTAACTAAATAGATAAAACCACAAAAAGACAATTGTTGAAAAATATTTTTAGCAAAAAAAAAAATTCCTCTATCAAAATAGAGGATAAATATTGAAACTTTTTTCTTTTCCTCGAGACTGCCATACAATTGTTTTGAGTTGCATGAAATAATTCTAATTCAATTGGAATGAAATGGGACAATGTGGAGTTTTTTTTTTTTTTTTTTAATATTCTTTAAAAAAAACAATTTAAAAAATTGACCAACTTTTCAAACTATTTAGAAAACTAACCTGCTTTTTAAAACCATATTTTGAAAATACAATTTCACCTTAAAATCGCAGGTTGAAAATGCAATTTATGATAACATGGACTTCACTTTTTGAAATTGCATTTTCAATTTCAAAATCGCATTTTCAAAATGCGATTTCAAAAAACAAGTTAGTTTCCCAAATAGTTTGAAAAGTAGGTCAATTCTCTAAATTTTTTAAAAAAAAGTTGTATTATTTATTCAACTCATATTTCTCAAAAAGTGGATCCCACGATAATAGCTTCAAATAATTAAACAGAACTAATATGAAAGGAGGAAAGCATAACTGCCTACTTCAATGCATATATATATCTTGGTTATAAATATATAATCACATAAGACTTTGGGATTTGACCCAATGGTCTAACAGCTACACATTAAGATGTTGTGAATGGGAGGTAGGGGTTGAAATTGATAGAGTAGTGATAAAAATTTTAGTGGTAATCTAACTATATTAACACTATCTTTGTCAAAAAGTAAAAAAATCCCACAGTAGAGTTTTATATTCTTTAAATTGACTCAAATGTTTCAAAGCATATTCTTCACTATTTACATATAACCTATAAAGATATTTCACAATAAAATAGTTTTAAGGTCAATTTTGTACATCATTATCCATGTCTATATTGTCCGCACCAAGCATGACTCCAAGAGCATTATTTGCTTATATGTCATTCCTATCCCTTTGTTCATATAAGTATTTGTTCATATAAGTAGGGCAACTTCAGCATTAGGGGAACAGCTACTCTTCTTGGAAATTTGTTTGCTTCCAATTCCAAGGGAGAGGGGACCACAAAAATCATACAGAAATTTTGATCTGAAAGAAAATCAAAGATAAGATACACTCTTCCAAAACTAGGAAAAGTTAACATGGAACAAGAACAAGAAATATTTCCAACAGTATTAATAAGATGGAAATGGGCATTGCTTGTATTACACAAACTTGTGAATTGACTATTTAAGCTCCATAACAATAGAAATGGCTCCAAATCATAGTATCTTTCTTCTTAGAAGAGATCAAAATTAATATATCAAATCAAAGTGAATGGCTTCAGTTTTTGATGTTTCTTGCATTTGGATAGAACTCTCTTACTGTCTTTTAAAGTCATTGTTCAATCAAATTTGTCCAATTCCTCTAAACAACCAATAGCTCATGACTACCTTGCCATTCTTTCCCAGAATCAATTATTTATTATACAAACTCTTCAATAGTGTTGGTTCCTATTAGACTATTGATGAGCCGTGATGGAAACCCTTTGCCATTTTCCTAAAAAATAGGTGGCCTGAAGTATACGGTCTATGCATTTTGGCCACAAGTTCAGTTTTGGATAATGGCAGCCCACTCATCAAAATTTAACAGTTTAGACCCTAGGAGTGGCATTGCCTAGCAAATTGTCAAGGGAAATTAGGCCTAATTTGGAACAAAGCCGAATAAGTAAGCAATAAAAATTAAGAAGTAAGAGAAAGAAATAAAGAACAAGAGTGCAAACCCCCTCCCAAAAATAAAAATAAACAAGAAAATGTTTTAAAAAAATGAAAGAAAGAAATAAAGAGAGAAGAAACAACATGTCAGATCATGTTTGTAGAGAAGATTAAGTGATGCCAAAATCATCACATCATAGCTCAATGGAGCACATCATCTCGAATTGAATGGAGTCAGGGGATTCGCTACTACTATTGGTCAAAATGAAAAATTAGAATAATGTCATACAAGCATAATTTTTGTGCAAAATTTTAACACAAAAAAAGATATGGCCTTTTGTGGTACTTTCATTTTAAATCAAAACGACCCACCATTCTGCTCATAATTTCAAAAGTACTACTACCGGGAATGTCAAAAAAGTGGGAAGTTGGAAAAATAATTGCAAACTCAGGAAAGTACAAGTGATTTGTGCACTGAATTGTGCAAATAATGTTGTACTTTTATGAATTTACAATTATTTTGATATTTCCCTTTTTTTTTATATATAATATATTTCCCCATTATGTATATGTATTTTTTTTGTATAAAAATTATGTTTGTATACTATTTTCTCAACACAAAAAAAATACAATAATTATGATAATGTGGCACATCCCAATCTAAGAGTTTGTTTCAGCTAGCTAGACAAAAATTGCCAAGTAACCAAACCACTAGAGTTTCCTCATAACTACATTGATACAAAGCTGCCAACTGTTCTATTTATTAGAGTTCTCTACTAGTTATATTGTAGTAATGAGTTAGATCAAATGAGACAAGAATGTTACCCTTAACGTGTGCAACTCAATCTCAGTTGGACCTAGAAAAATACTCCTTGTTAGGAACTCAACAGCAAGTTTTGCTTATAAATACTACTCATTCTTTACAAGCTATTCACTCCTTTATGTTACATGAGCCTTTCACACCATAGAAACACTTGATAAACTTCTCTGAAACAAACACATAAAACCCTTTTACTAAAGAGAAAAACAATGTTGGCACTCACTGTGTTGATCACTCTCTGGTGGAGTTCACTAGGGAAGTCCATGCCCATTGACACTATAGTTGCACAAGATGGATCGGGGAATTTCACAAGAATCGCAGATGCCATTCTTGCAGCCCCTAACAACAGTAAACGTAGATACTACATAAAAATCAAAGAAGGCTTCTATAGAGAGAACATTTTCGTTGGAAAACAAAAAACAAATCTAGCATTTGTTGGGGATGGCATGAACAAGACGGTGATATCAGGCAACAAGAGCAAGGGTGGAGGTTTCGAAACCTATGATACAGCAACAGCAGGTCAGTCAACTAATTGATCCTTAGAGTTGAATTTGGATACTTGGATTTTGACTTAGGTTATGAATTCTAAATCTAGGCATCAGAAATCCTTTTAAGTTTGAAATTTTGATTGAAGAGAAATAAATAAATTAGTAGATTGAATTAAAATTTATACCAGTCCCAACATTAGACTGACATTCTTTTTTCTTTCCTTCATTTATAGGGATAGAGGGTCAAGGCTTTGTTGCACAAGATATTACCTTTGAGAACACAGCCGGACCATACAAGAACCAAGCAGTAGCATTAAGAAATAATGCAGAAAATTCAGCATTCTTCAAATGCCGTTTTCAAGGGTATCAAGATACCCTGTACACTGTAAGAGGAAAACAATTTTTCAGAGAATGCGAAATTTACGGCACAGTAGATTTTATATTTGGGAATGCAGCGGTGTTCTTTCAAAATTCTATAATCTACGCAAAGAAGCCTATTAACTTGCAGACAAACACAATAACAGCACAAAAAAGAGAAAACCCAAAAGAAAAAACTGGTACAATTATGCAAAATTGCACTATAAAAGCTGCAGATGACCTACGCCAACAAAATTTCAAATTTAAAACATTTTTAGGTAGGCCATGGGGGAATTTCTCAAGAACAATCATCATGCAAAGCTACCTTGATGATATAATTGACCCCAAGGGTTGGCTAGAATGGAATGGTCGTAGTCCAGACACAGTTTATTACGCAGAGTACAAGAATGAAGGACCCGGAGCCAATACTGGAGGAAGAGTACCATGGGAAAAGGCAATTAATAGCTCCATTGAAGCAACTAATTTTACACTCAGAAATTTCATTGAGGGAGACAAATGGATTCCGGCAACAGGAATACCCTTCTTTCTAGATTTACTATAATTTTGTAATGTCCATTTCTAGGACTTTCGTTACAAATTGCCAATCATTGGCATTTCTAGCTTTTTACTCAAACTTGTATAATAAATACATTTGTCATCTTCAGTCCAGAACATCCTTCATTGATAAAATCCTAAAGATTCTCTCTTTCATCACTTATCAAGGATTTAAGGCTTTTTCAGTTCATCTTGCACAACTTCCTTCAAAGATTGCAATGCAAAGACAATGATGTGGAAGTGTTTCATTTACATTATAGACATTTTACAGTTGGCTAAATATATTTCTTTTTGGTGTTTTGGCGCATTTGAGTGCTGTTAGAATTCAATTAATGAATTGCATATACCCAAATATTATGTTTTTGGCCTTGCCTAGTCCAGTACTGGCCAAATTTACATAACCTTTCATCAACTTCTTCAAAGTTATACCTACAATCCTCTTATTGGAACTTTTGTTAGATACCAAGAAGTTAGCTACAATTGCTCTCTCACAGAACTTAAATTATTTTAAGTCAGATGTCAAACTAGAGTTATCATGTAAAAATCCATTCTATCATCGCCTATGATGACTTCAACCAAACTCACAGCACAGTACAAACTAGGTTCTCTATAAGTCCAAACAAAACTAATTTAAGATTTATAGATATCTTTCCGGATCCAAACTAACCAACCAATGAAAATCAAATACCAGTAAATAAAAGAAAGATCTGAGAGTCGTGAACCATACCTTAATCATGCTTTGATTAATTTACACTGATTACAAACCCCCATTGTGAAGGCACCTATTCAAAGATGAGAATTGTGTCAGGACATAATTGATGATCGCCTGAAAATTTTTGCAGCACAAAAGAGTCGATTCTTTTCATAATTAAAAGACAGCTTCGTATAACATGAAAACTTTCTCAAGAACGATCATCATGCAAAGCTTCCTTGATGGCCATAGTCTAGACAAAGTTTACTATGCATAGTATGAGAACAGAGAACCATAGTTAGCACTAAAGGAAGAATACAATTGGCAATGGTAATTAATAGCTCCACAGAGTAGCGAACTTTACACTACAAAATTTTCATTGGAGGGGACTTCTGGATTCCATTGATAGGCATTCCATTTTTTCTCGATTTACTATAAATTTGTAACATACGATATCAACTCCCATGCATTCAGTGACTGTTGTTCATAGGCACTTACACGCTAGATAAATATGTGTTGCCAATATGTTGCATGTTTGAGTACATATTCTCTACGTTTACAATGTACCAGTGTGACTAATTGAGCATACAATGGATGTGATATTGTTGTATTAATCCTAGTCTCATGCCCAAGATTACCCAAACATATTAACAAGCATATCAATGATCAAGCTCACCCAAACATATTGGCAAGCATATCAATGATGTATGAACAAGTGCCTTTTAAATGAGAACACCACAATCACTAGATATAGGAAGTGTTAGGGGATGGAGCAGACCTAAATTGACGTGGGCTAATATAGTAAATAGAGATATTAATCTTTTTAATTTGACTAACCAAATGACTTTTAATAGAATCGAGTGGAGAAGAATGATTCATATAGCCGGCCCCATTTGATAGGACTTAAGACTTTGTTTGGTTGGTTGGTAACACAATCATTGGATATCACTCTCCAACAATTTCATTGTAGACAGTGTATACATGCATAATTAACATGATTTATACTTGGAAAACTAATCCTGTGGATCAGCTTATCAAATCATCCCTTGGGCATGTCAATATTTATTTTATGCCCAAATTCGAAACCTTCAATAAAATGGCTATTGGCAAGAAAAAATAAAAATTGTATATAAGTGAACTTGGAGCTAATAAAATCGATCATCCATTAAGTTTAAAAAATTTTGTAGTCATTAATGCCCAGGTAATGGGATATCTCCTTATAAAGCCCTTAATTCAAAAATGGCATATTTGGCACACCAGTTAGGATGAGAATGTGGGACTCTCATCTTGGCGTAAAGATAGACATATATATATATATACATATTTTGATTCATGTCACACTACTAAAAAAAAAAAAAATTGCGACCGCCACGAGCTGACACAAATAATAGAAATGTGGTCACAAAAGTCCTTTTGCAACCACCATGTGTTGGAAAATAGGGGACGCGAATGTGGGGTGGCAAATACTATTTGCTACGGCAAAGTAACGGTCACAAATTATTTGCAACCGGCTAACCTACTTATGGCGTTTGTTGTTTTGTGGTCGCAAAAAATAAAAAACTTACTAATATTTATGTTTTGTTACATGGACTTGGGTATGGGTGTCAGATGTAGGTACGTATCTCGAGGTCGGACTCATCAAACCATAAATTTTAGGGTAGGTGGACTCAACAAAAAATGTCATATTTTTATATTTTTAATCAAATATGTGAGATAAAATTGTCCTACATGTAACTTACAGTGTCAAGAAGACATTTTATAGCAATTATACGACAATATGTACATATAATAACAGTATTATATATAATTATATAAGAAGTGTCTGTTAAAAAGTAGCAGACACATATCCCATACATACCCTTGTCCGAGTGTCAGGTGTTTGACACAAGTATTTGATTTATTTTGAAGAGTCCATTTAAGTTGTAACACAGCGTTTGGGCAACCATCTTGTTACTGTTGCAAATAGTCTTCAATGAAATTTCATAAAAATGCTAGAAGAATATCCTTATTATAAAAACAATTATTTGCAAATTATTATTTATTATAAAAATCGTGTATACATTTGCTACAAAGATATCAATTGTAAGCAGCTAACGATATTTTTTATGAAAAATAACATAAAATTAACAAATTCATTTAACTCTATAATAGAATGTGGTGAAGGTGGTTTTGGAAATACTCTACTATCCTGATGAACGCTCTTGATCCTCAGATTGACACCTGAAAAGGGAGTGCCGGAATTAGCACTCCGACGGATAAGTTAGTATGTCTCAAGTTTGCTTGTAACTTAAGTTTTAAGGTCTGTTCTCACGTACCTTTCTTTGGTTGATGTTCCTCTATTTATATTTTTCTTTTGGGCCCTGGGTCGGGCCCACTCTTGATCTGTTGCACGTTTATTTATTCGGCTTTTGTTCTACTGATCCTATGGCCGATTAATATATATTCGGCTTTAGGATCGTCCAGGATGGAGCCGAATACAACTTCCGCCCTGACTATCCTCAAACCACTTATTCGGCTTGTCTGCACGTATGTCAAATATATCCGACTCCCACAATTGCCCCCCAAACATTCCATTAACGCCAGTTGGTCGGCATGTTTGGTTTCAAATTTGAAAAGTCGAAGAAAGAACAGTGGTTAACCTCATTCCAACGCATGCCAGAACACACGCTTTTTAGGCATCATTACATCTTCCCGCCTCTTCGTACACTTTCTTCATTTAATGCAATTCAACACTATGTTATCCCTTCGAATGTAAGTTTTTTTTGAATACTCAAAGCTTCTGGTTTGCCTTTCGATATACCTCCATTTCGCGACCTCTGCAACTTCCTCCCATTTCTCATTATCTTCTGCTTCTTTGTAAGTTCTCTTCTCCTTCATTTCGAATCTCATTTTCTTGTTTATTTTTAGTTTTGCATACTCCTTAGACTGGCTAGGATGGCAAAACATTTGAAAGGGCTCCTTTCTGCGGATCGAATTTCCAGCTTTTGACGCCATTTTTCCATCCCCAACGATGTCCATCTGTCACTCGTGGCAGATAGCACCATTGATATGGAGGGGGCAGATAAAAGTACAATCATCTTCCCTCTTCTATCGATTGCTGAGGGCGGAGTCCGTTTCCCCCTCCATCCATTTTTTAGGGCCGTCCTTCACCACTGGGTTTTAATCCCTTCTCAACCAAACGTAAATTTTTACCGAATAATAATGGGCATTGTAGAATTAAACCGACGTCTTAGGCTTGACCTTGGGATCCCTGTTATTCGGCATTGTTATGCCTTGGCCAAATCCTCTGGCCGGCAAGGACGCTACTTCCTCAAAGCTAAGGACACCGACCATCATTTGGTTACTATACTTGCCAGCTCTGGCAAGCGTGTTGACGATGTCATGGTCGTTATCTGCGGCAACTAGGAATTCAACGAGGGCGAAGATCGCCTAGATCCAGTGCCTAGGCGGAAAGGCGAACCAGGTGGCCGTATAATCCCCCACCTATATTTGTTGAATATTTATCCGGCTTAAATCCTTCTTTCTTACGATTTTATTTTGTGTAGGTAACGACTTGAAAAAAGTTCTCGTTTCGGCCGACGACACTGTTCTTGCACAGATTAAAACGACGCTCCACTTCTTTGGCCATGCGAATCTCCAGAAGCAAGGCAAGGCGGCCCATATACTTCTAAGATACGAGCCAACTTACACCACGTTCTCGGCTGCAGATAACATTCCGATTCCAAGGGGTGAACAGCAGCTTACGGCGCTTGTTTTTCCGAACTTCAAGAATCTTGGGCAAATTGGTCTTAAAGCTTCAGATTCGGAGCCAGTGGATGAACAAGTAGTCGAAGAAGTTGCTGAGCAATCGAATCAACCCTTGGAAGGATCCGAAAGACTAGAGGAGGAGGTTAACGCGGCACTGAATTTGGCTTTTGAGGAAGCCGGCCTCAATCCTCCATCAACTTCGGGCCGACCGAACGTCTCCTTTGGAGATATTTTCACTAACTTAGGTGATCTTCCCGGCTCATATCCCGATAACATGGCTGGTGAGTCGCTTACTCAGTTGGCCAGGAGGAAGAATGCTGAGAGGATGGCTGGACGTAAGAAAGCCAAAGCCGAACGATCTCAGCCTCCACCCCCTCCACCTAAAGTTAGAACTGAGTCTACACCACTTGTTCCTGTTGAGGAGATGGCTCACGCTGATATGGCCGAAACGGAGCTTATTATCGACTAACAAAAGGGCCAAGTGTCGGAGCAACGAGGGGAAAAGCGTCCGGCCGAGACCGACGCCGATTATTCGAAAAACCTGGTCGATAAACAGCCACGCATAGAAGAATCGAACCTGGTTGTGCCGTTTACAATACAACCCAGGATAAAGAATGTGCCGATTGCTTCCGACGCATCGGCAATGAAAGATGCTGCAGTGGCCTTAAGTTTGGCCTTCTCAATTTCGTTGTCGGTTGACAAGGCGACCTTTCGGGCAGAGCCGGATTTGTTAACCATAGCATTAGCCGCTCAATCGGCGATATTGGTATATGACCTGATCCTTATAGTTCTGCATCAAAAACTAAAGTTTTCTATATCATCTTTCATATTGATTTCTCAGTTTGTTAGCGGCAGGGAGGATAGCTGAGATTGGCCGTCGCCAATATGACGCAATCGAGCAGATCGGCTTCCTCACAGCCGAATTGGAAACTGAAAAGAACAATGCAACAGAGGCCTCTCGCCAAGCCGAATCTGAGGCCACCAAAGCGGTGGAAGAAAGAGCGAGGGCCGATGCCGAAGCTGATAAGGCCAAGAGTTTCGATAGAATGAGATTGGCCGCTGAAGAAAGAGCGAGCACAAGCGAAAAAGCGCTCAAATTGGCCAACGAGACGATATCCAAGCTCGAGGCCAATTTGGGAGAATCGAAGAAGGCGGTGGAAAAGGCCGAATCCGAGACTTCCAAGGCATTCCAAGCCGGCAAGGATGCAGCTCTAGAGAGCTATGTAGAAGAAGTGCCTAAGTTTGAGAATAGGGGCTTCAAACACGACTGGCTCAAAGCCTTATCTACCGCTAACGTGATATCGAAACAGCCGATTCCGTACGAGCAGGTAGACGTTGAGCCGCTGGAGTCTGACCCTGAGAACTAACCTAGGCTCAAAGTGATTTTCATTTTGTTAGATTTTTGAATGTATGTAGGTTTTGTTAGATTCTTAGGGTAACTTTCATGTGTAAATTGACTTCTGTATGCACTCAATTTATGAATGAAAATTGTCTTTGCCTTTCTGTTTACTAAATGTGCGTGTTAACAGCTAAGTAAGATGTAAAGTCATGAAATAAGTTTTAACGAAATTACTAAATTAATTCGGCGCTAAATTAACTGTATAGCTTTGCCAAGCCGAATATATTGGTGCCTCTGCCTTTGACCCAAAAAATTAACCTAATGAACGTGGCCAAATAGATTATCGGCCGTTCATGAATTGGCTAGGGCAGCCTATCTTTTCTTCACAAAGGACTAATATTAGGCCGAATAGATTAATAAATCTACCCTTGCCCCAGCGGATTAGTGAACGTGGCAACCGATTATTAGCCGTTCATGAATTGATTGGGGCAGCTTATCTTTTCTTCACAAAGGACTGATATTAGGCCGAATAGATTAATAAATCTGCCTTTGCCCCAGCAGATTAGTGAACGTGGCAGCCGATTATCAGCCGTTCATGAATTGGCTGGGGCAGCCTATCTTTTCTTCACAAAGGACTGATATTAGGCCGAATAGATTAATAAAAGCCCTTGCCCCAGCGGATTAGTGAACGTGTCAACCGATTATCAGCCGTTCATGAATTGGCTGGGGCAGCCTATCTTTTCTTCACAAAAGACTGATATTAGGCCGAATAGATTAATAAATCTGTCCTTGCCCCAGCGAATTAGTGAACGTGGCAGCCGATTATCAGCCGTTCATGAATTAGCTGGGGCAGCATTGAAGAGATCGCTTTGGGAGCGGTACATTTGCGAGTAATAAAAGGGTGGTTGCTTCGTGCACGTAGGTTCCATTAGTGTGTTCAAACTCAACTCAACCTAGTCCGTCGAACAAGGTTGGATAAGTGTGAATGTTAGGTAGATTATTCTTCAACAACAGAGGGGAAGGTAGGACACTGGCTGAGCTGGACTCAGTGATGAATCGAGGTGGCAAACCTTCGCGAACGGGAAGTAGGACGACTGGGGAGCGCGAGAGGCGTCACTCTCCACGTCATTGAAGTCACCTAGGAAGGAGAAGCGACAGCGGAGAAACACCCCTCATTCGCAAAGTGAGGCCAGTAGGCCACCGCACTCGCTGAGTTTTTCTGTCTTTATCGAGAACAAACCGATGACGGAAGCAGATTCGATCATCCGAGATCCAAATGTGGCAGTTGAATTTGCACGACAGATTTTTTCGCCAGAAGTCCAGCAGTCGATGATTGGTCGACCGGATTTCGAAGTGTTTCGAGAGGGCATTCATGGAGCAGTGAAAAGGCTATACACCGCCTATGAGATCGGCATACGCCTACGTGCCGCGCGGCGGGAGATAGAGCAAAATGATGAACGCATTCGTAACTTGGAAGCTCACGCGGAGAAAGCCGAGCGGGAGTTAAGAAAAATCAAAATTGTTGAGACACAGTTAACCGGCCAAGCTAACCCGATTGTGGAGGAAAAGGTGACCCAACGGCTTATAAGTCATGCGATTGCCGATCGAGACACGGCAAGCATGTTTGCAATAGAGGCTGCAAAAACCAGGGCTTATGAACAAGGCTTCCATGACTGCCGAAAAGTTGGGATAAAGAAGACAAAGGAAAAACTTGCCGAGGAGGTCTGTCGATGCGAGAATTGTGAATTCAAGCACGGGTGGGTCAAAGCTCTCCAGGCCGCGGAGGCTCTCCTGGCATCAGGCGTTGATTCGGCGTCGCCGTTATATCAAGGTCATCATTTTCCCTTCGCGGCTTTCGAAGTCAAGAAAAGCGACGACGAGGGTGATGCCGAATAAAACTGAACATATTGTACCGCTTTAATGTAAATTGGAAGCGAATTATGTATTCTCGATTAATTTAATGAAACTTATTATTTTAAACATTTGCATGTTATCTCAGTCTATGTTTATAAATTCAATCAAGATCATCTACCATTTTACATCAACTGCATTTATGCTTGTCAATTATAATATGCACGAAAGGAGCGCCGAATTCAGAGGCGTTTTGCCCTGGCCAACAGTGATTTCCACAAAGGGCGCTCCGAATTCGGAGATTTATTCGGCTTAAACGTGATTTCTACGACGAGCGCTCCGAATTCGGAGGTTTATTCGGCCCAAACATGATTTCCCCGAAAGGCACTCCGAATTCGAAGGCTTTTTATCTTGGCCAATCGTGATTCACGAAGGGCACTCCAAATTGGGAGGCTTATTCGGCCCAAACGTGATTTTCACGAAGGGTGCTCCGAATTCGAAGGCTTTTTGTCTTGGCCAATCGTGATCTTCACAAAAGGCGCTCCGAATTCAAAGGCTTTTTGTCTTGGCCAATCGTGATTCACAAAGGGCGCTCCGAATTCGGAAGCTTATTCAACCCAAACGTGATTTTCACGAAGGGCGCTCCGAATTCGGAGGCTTTTTGTGAAAATCAAGTTGGGCAAGAGAAAACATTGTATTAAAAATGAAAAGTGTACATAGCGAAAAATCAAAACAAGTTGTCATGCCGTACAAGTTAATGATAGAATTTGCGCAAGTGTATGGAATTCCACGGACGCGGCAAGCTTCTTCCATCCATGTCCTTGAGCCAATATGCCCCTGTCCCTGCGATTGAGTCAATCTGATAGGGGCCGTCCCAGTTGGGACCCAACTTTCCGTCAGTGGAAATCCTAATAGCAAGCAGCACTGTCTTGAGGACCAATTCTCCTGGTGTATAACGGCATACTGAACACGCTGATTGTATGATTTAGCGAGCTGTTGCTGGCACCGTGCCATGGAAGCAAGGGCACGATCTCGGCGTTCTTCAATTAGAGTCAAGTCCAAGGCCAACATCATGTCATTTCGACCAATGTCAAAAACCCTCGATTTCAAGGTTGGGAGGCCGATCTCCAGGGAGATAATTGCCTGCAAACGGCGTTTCCCCAGTGGACCGCCTTAGAGTAGTGCGATGAGCCCATAGCACGCTGGGCAACTCTTCGACCCATCTGCCCTTAGCTTTCTCTAACCTTTTCTTGATGCCGTCCAAAATAACCTTATTGGTGGACTCCGCTTGACCATTGCTTTGAGGGTAAGCCGACGAGGAAAAGTAGGGCCGAATACAATGTGTTGCACAGCTCGCGATATACGCCACAGTCGAACTGGGTTCCGTTGTCTGAAACAAGTGCTCGAGGTATGCCGAACCTCGTTATAATGTTCCTCCATACAAAACGCCTAATGTCGGAATCCCGAATATGCGTTAGTGCCTCCACTTCGACCCATCTTGTGAAATAATCTGTCGCGACAATTAAGAATTGCCTGTTGCCTGGGGCCCGTGGTAATGGTCCAACGATATCAAGCCCCCCATTAAGTGAACGGCCAAGGACTTGTGATAGAGTTTAACTCCTCAGCAGGCAGATGGGTCAAGGGAGAAAACTTCTGGCATTGCTCACATTTCTTGACATAACACTCGGTATCAATTCGCATGGTTGGCCGATAATACCCCTGCGTTACGACTCGATGAGCCTGAGAACGCCCACCCGAATGGGCGCCACAACTGCCTTCATGTATTTCAAACAGAAGTTCTTCGACTTTATCGGGGTGAACACATTCTAAATACGGCCCTCAGAGAGATTTTTTGTAGAGCTTTCCCTGCGGATCCAAGTAGTATCGGAGGGCCTTGTTTCGCAGCTTGTGCGCTTCCTTCTTATCCGTCGGGAGCTACTCTAAAGATAGGAATGCTGCGATAGGATCCATCCAACTCAGACCCGGTTCGATAACGTTGATCTGAACTGATTCTAAAAAGGCAATGCTCGGCTCAGGGATGAATCCAACTTCAATTGTCCGCTTAATTTCTGAGTTGATGGCATAGGCTAAACAAGCCAGAGCGTCTGCATGCGTGTTTTGATCCCTGGGAATTTGATTCAGCTCGTGGTGATCAAATTTCGCGAGCAAAGAATTCGTCGTTTTCATATAAACTGCCATGCGGTCATTTTTGGCTGCATATTCCCCTTTTAGCTGGTTGATTACAAGCTTTGAGTCACAGAAAACAAACGCCGCGCACCGAGGTGAAGTGCATTCCGAAGGCCGGTTAACAGTGCTTCGTATTCGGCCTCATTGTTCGCTGCATCGAAACCCAATTTGACGGCTTGTTCAATTATTGCCCCTTCGGAGGTCATGATTACTACGCCGGCCCCACTGCCACACTGGTTGGAAGAACCGTCACAATACATCTGCCATACATCACCAACATACATTCTTCAGTTGGGCTGGGATTGCAATTGATCAGATTTGTAGTCGACTAGGGATCTTGTGAATTCAGCTACAAAGTCGACTAGCACTTGCCCCTTGATGGAAATTCTGGATAAAAACTGGATATCATACTGGCCGAGTTCCAGGGCCCATTTCGAAACGCGGCCCGATGCTTCCGCGCTGCGGAGAGCCGACCGGAGGGGATAATCTATGAATATCCTAACGGTGTGCCCTTAGAAGTAATGCATCAGTTTTCTTGCAGCCATGACGAGGGCAAGGATAAGTTTTTCCAATGGAAGGTAACGTGTTTCGGCGTCGGCCATTGCTTTGCTTACATAGTAAACCGGTCGCTGCTCCCCAAGTTCTTCCTTTAACAATACGGCACTGACCACCTGGTCGGATACCGCCAGATACAAAATGAGGGGATTGCCTTCCGCAGGTGTTACCAAGAGTGGTACTGAACGGAGATAGGATTTCAAGCCGTCCAGAGCTGCTTGGCACTTAGGTGTCCAGTCAAATGCCCTGCCTTGCCGAAGAGTGTGAAAAAATTGTCGACAACAATCTATGGAACAGCTAATAAACCTGTTGAGTGCGGCGGCCACTCCCATCAGCTTCTGAACCTGTTTCACTGAGTGAAGGGAGCCACGCTCTAGAATTGCTGTTATTTACATCGGGTTGGCTTCAATGCCACGGTTGTTAACTATGTAGCCAAGGAATTTGCCGGATCCGATGCCGAATGCACACTTCGAGGCGTTCAGCTTCATCTTGTACTTTCGAATGATGCCGAATGTCTCTTCCAAATCGGCTATGTGGGAGTGTTTTTCCTTGGATTTGACCACCATATCGTCGATGTATACTTCCATAGTACGGCCGAGTTATTCCTTGAACATTGCAATTACTAGTCTTCGATAGGTTGCTCCCGCATTCTTCAGCCCAAAAGGCATGACCTTGTAGCAATAGGTCCCTCTTGGGGTAAGGAAAACGGTTTTCTCTTGATCCTTCGGATGCATGGCAATTTGATGATAACCCCTATAGGCGTCCAAGAAGCTCATGCGTTGATGATTTGCCATTGCGTCCACGAGTTGGTCTATTCTGGACAAAGGAAAACAATCCTTGGGACAAGCTTTGTTTAAGTCCGTGAAATCCACACAAACATGCCAAGAGCCATTCTTCTTTTTCACAACCACAGTATTTGACAACCATGTAGGATAGGTTACTTCTTGAATTGCCCCGGCGTCAAGTAACCGATCTACTTCTTCAACAACGGCCGAGGTATGCTCCACGGCTGACCGCCGACTTCTTTAAATAATTGGCTTACACTTCGGATCAACGTGTAAACGGTGTTAGGTCACTGATGGATCCACTCTTGGCATCTCATATGGGGACCATGCAAATACATCAATATTGCCGAGTAAGAAGGATACCAGCTCCTGCCTTTCAACTGTATCCAAGGAAGCGCTGATCATGAAGAACTTCTCAGGATTCTTGTCTATGTCGACTGGATGCAGGGCTTCAGTTGCCTTTTCGCTTGGAATCCTCCCAACATCTTCGAGGCTCTCCCTATCCGGTACCTCAATGGAATGCACTTCCACCTCCTTTGGTCTCTTCACAGCCAGAAGATAACATGCCTACGGCGATTTCTGAGAGCCGCAAATTTGTTCGATTCCGTACTCAGTCGGAAAATGAAGTAGTTGGTGGTAGGTACTTGGCACGGCTTGCATCGTATGCAACCAAGCTCTGCCCATGATGAGTTTATACGGCGAAGGAAGCTTGACAACCAAAAATTCCACGTCCACTGATCTGGTGCCAGCCCATACGGGTAGTGTGATTTTGCCCAGAGGGTACTCCGAGTTAGCATTGAAGCCGAACAACGAATAATCCGCCAGGGACAGGTCCGAGTCAGTAAAGTCAAGTTTGATGAAAGTTTTGTAATACATTATTTCCGAAGTGCTGCCCTGGTCAATGAGAACACGCTAAATGGAGAATTTGTTGACGCATAGCTCGATGACGAGGGGATCAGTATGGGGGAGGGTTATTCCAACTAAATCACTATCATCGAAATTGATCCTTCCAGTGTCAAGGGGCCGTTTTGCTAGCGTCAAAGGGCTATGTGGGCTTGACTGAAACTAGATTGTTTGTACCTCGGACGACACCGGCAGGCTGTATATCATATGAATTACACCCAAAGGGGGTGACTGCGGCCGTATGGCTACTGTATTTGTTGAATTGTTCTTTCGGAGGTATTGCGTAAGACGGCCGTCTTGCACCAATTCTTCGAGGTGATCTTTTAATGAATAACAACTATCGGTGTCGTGACCGTGATCTTTATGATAGTCGCACCGTTTATCCTGTCTTCTCGCATCGGAAGGTCCCGTCGTCTTAGGTGGCCACTTAAAGAAGGGAAGGTGTTGTACTTTCGGCAGGATCTTACTGATCGGCTCTGCTAGCTCTGTATATTTCTTGCCTGAGCGCCTTGTGCACCTGTTATCCACTTGATACTGTTCATTAGTTCGATGTGAAAATTGATCGTCTGATCGGCGCGAATCACACCTTTTATCTTGTTTAGGTTGCCTCCACCGCTCTGGGCTTTTTGATGGCACGACGCTAATCGGCTGAACAATTCCCGACGTGGCCGCCTCAATGGCTTGACGTCCGGCTTTGACCCGCAGGGCATCGTCTTCAACTTTGCAGTACTCTTCAACCTTTTTCATTAATGCCCAGACGATTTTGGGAGGCCGCCTGGTTAACGAACTGCAGAGGGGGCTATCTGGATGCAATCCCATCTTAAAGGCAGTAATGGCCATGGAGTCATTGCAAGCATCATCTACCAGATTAAAGCACTCCCAATAGTAGGCCGAGTATGCGCGAAGAGTTTCTTCTGGTTTGATTTGCATGGCCCAGAGAGAGTCGGCTTGCTTCGGCTGAACCTCATTAATGATAAATCTCGCCCTGAATGACTTTTGGAGTTGGTAGAAGTTCTTAATTGATGCCGGCTCCAGTTTGTAGTATCATCTCACGGCCAAAGGTCTCAGGCTACTTGGAAATATTCGACACATGAGGGCTTCGTCGTCAGCATGAAGCGTCATCGCTTGCTTGTAATGATGAATGTGATCAGTGGGGTCCGACTTTCCGTCGTAGAGGGTGAACGATGGTGCCTTGAACTTTTTAGCAAGCACAGCCCTTGCAATACGGCGCACGAAAGGGTCATGTTCATCTTCCTCATCCGAATCATCGCTTCTCCTTCGTTTATGCCGTACATGTGGACTTCCTTCAGATGAGCTGGATACATCAGCGCGTCCTTTCTTTCTGGGTTCAGGGGACGGTGAGTCTGAATCACTGTCATTATTGCGTTTCTGAAGTCGACGTTGTCAATCATCCCTCTTTCCCGAAGGTCAAACTCGGTCTTGGCATGCAGCTTGTTGGGATTTCGCCACCTCCAAAGCCAAATCCTGGCGCAAGCGTTCATTCTCAGCAATCATGTTCTCAAGCTGCTGTTCATTTTGCTTTGGTTGGTCCATAATCGCCTACATTGTCTCCTGCATTGAAGTCGAAAGTGAAGTCAGAGCTACTGAATCAAAGTTCAATGCACGTCGCGCGGCGATATTCTCCGATCCCAGCATGGTTCTTGGAGTGAGGTCTTCTCGTGGTGCAGTTTCGCCAACGACTATCGGAGGATCTTCTGTGACACTCGCCATGAATATGCTTGAGTATTCCCACAGACGGCGCCAATTGTGGTGAAGGTGGTTTTGGAAATACTCCACTATCCTGATGAACGCTCTTGATCCTCAGATTGACACCTGAAAAGGTGTTTAACACTCCGGTTGGGGGTGCCGGAATTAGCACTCCGACGGATAAGTTAATATATGTCTCAAGTTTGCTTGTAACTTAAGATTTAAGGTCTGTTCTCACGTACCTTTCTTTGGCTGATGTTCCTCTATTTAAATTTTTTTTTCTTTTGGGCCCCTAGGTCAGGCCCACTCTTGATCCGTTGCACGTTTATTTATTCGGCTTTTGTTCTACTAGTCCTACGGCCGATTAATATATATTCGGCTTTGGGATCATCTAGGATGGAGCCGAATTCAACTTCCGCCCTGACTATCCTCAGACCACTTATTCGGCTTTCTTGCATGTATGTCAAATATATCCGGCTCCCACACAGAAATATCAAACTATTTTCACATATATATTCAAATGTTATAAGCAATAATAATAGACAAATAAAGTAATAAATGTAAAGAGTTATATTTGTGAAAGTTCTAACGTTCATACATGTATCACATGATATATAATGAAAGCTATGCCTTTTTCTTAGAAGCTTTCAAATGTTGCCATGTGTCCATGTAACAATCTACCATGTGTCCTCTCCGAGTAATGTGTTTTCTATTTTCTCTATTCTATGTCATTTTGTTTTCCCAAAACCTCTAAAGTTTATTTATTCTCTTTCTTTTTGTCTTCTTTTGCAATATTTAATTCTCCATGTGTGATTGTTTTGTGATTTTTCATCTTTACATTAATTAAACTATTGCTTCTCTTCATTTTTACATTAATTAATTAAATTGTTACATCTCTATATTTTCTCTATTCTATGTCATTTTGTTTTCCCAACAACCTCTAAAGTTTATTTATTCTCCTTCTTTTTGTCTTCTTTTGCAATATTTAATTCTCCATGTGTGATTGTTTTGTGATTTTTCATCTTTACATTAATTAAACTATTGCTTCTCTTCATTTTTACATTAATTAATTAAATTGTTACATCTCTATTAACTTTGCATCTATTCATCTTGCTCTAATCAATAGTACACTCTAATTTGTTTTTGTAGACAATTCTTAAAATTTCTTATTTTCTTATTGTTTTTTTTTTTTTTTTTGGTAAGATTTTGATTATTTGTTCCAAGAAACTCCTATTATGATAGTCGAACTTTGCAAAATATCATAAAGTATAACGATTCCAGTTTAGACCTAACCTGTTTATTGTTTTGGATCCGGGATTCCTTGTCTTATTTGGTTTTTCATATCCTTATTCATCTTATTTTTGATTGAGTTTCGTTGTTTGGATGTCTTTGTTGCATTTGGAACAGGTCAGGAGTTTGTTTCTCAATAGAATTGTTGCCCAGATTTTGGTCAGTTCGCTCAAGCAGTCTTTTGGTTGCTCAAGCAGTCCTTGAGAACTTTCAGTATATTTGCAGGTCTGCAAAAATACTGGGAGGGTGTTTTTTTCGCTTGAGCGGTGTTTCTTGTGCTCGAGCAGTCTTGCCTCGAGCGGTCTTTGCGAACTCTCTGCAAAAGTACTGGGAGATGGTGTTCTTCGCTCGAGCAGTCACTTTGTTCGCTCGAGCAGTCTCACTTATTGTGTCTGGTCATTTAAACGGTGTTTTGGTCGCTCGAGCGATCTGCACGTATATCAGTTCGTAACAGCTACTTTTTAAATCACTTTTTCATCTCTCTCTAAACATTTCAAAAACCCTAAATCTAGACCTTCTCTCTCTAAAACTCATCTTCAACCTCCAAATACTTTCAATCTATTGATCTCTACACCCTAGTCCCTTTGATAAAAAGGTAAAACTCACCTAGAGCTTCGTTTTAATTGGAACAACGTTGGTTTTCAGCTTCGTTGAGGTTTCTCTACTCTCTCCCTTGTCTTCTAGCTTTGAGGTAGAGATTTCTCCACACTTTTGTAAGGTTTTTAACTTGATTATTTGCTTTTCTAAACAATATTGTGATTTGGGAATTTTTGGATAAACCTAAGGTTTTAGTTTTGAAATCAAAAGAGAGGTTTTCAAAATGGTTTCATGGAAATGATTGTGGGTTTGTAAATGTGGTTGACTTGTGATAAAATGGTGAATTTTTATCCTTTGGAATTAATTTATAAAGAAAATGGGATTTTGCCCTAAAATGTGAATACTTGATTTTGTAAAAAGGAAATGGAAATTATGTTGGGTTTTTTGAAATTGGAATGATGATGATGATGATGATGGTGGAGTTGGATATACATTATCACTCCCATCTTAAAATTTTGAAATGTTTATCTTTATTGAAAATTATCTATCTGTTAAAGATATCTGTTTTGGGCTATCGGTGGAGAATCGCTATGATTGTTGTAGAAATTGCATAAGAATTAGAGAACTGAAACTAATTTCTCATCTATTTGCATTGAGCATTGTGCATACTTAACACATTGGAAAATGTACATTGTTTTGAGAAAAAAATGGTGAATACCTTAGTGAATCTGGGCAGGGGGTGTGCTTATGGTATTATTGTTGGCATGTGTGTCCTTAGTGAAAGTTCAGAAATTCGTGCGGTTAGGTGTCGAGCTTTCCGGTTAGTATCGGTAAAAATGGCAATTAATAGTGCTTGTATAGCCTACTTATAGACACGTACTTAGAGATTCCCAGTGTTGTATCTACTTCCCTATTTTCTATTGTAAAGAAAGTGATTTTCATGAATTGTGATATAATCTAGCATTGCATGGTTTTTTGAAAGAGATGTAAAACGTTTTGACACGAGCATTGCATATGCATTCACCTTATAACTTTGTTAAGATTTATACACTGTGTTAGAGTATCTCTACTGGGTTTTGACTCACCCTATGCGAAAAATCATTTTCAGGTGCTGATGATATATCTCCGCCAAGGCCGTAGCTTGGGAGACCTTGAAGCCAAGAGCTTCTTTTTGTTATTGTTGTAATTATTTTGTACAAGCTTAGAGCTTTATTTGTATTGAGTTTCAAACTTACTTTTGTTGTAACCATGTGTCGTCTTGGAAAGCTATAGCCATTAGGGCATTTATATATCTGTTTAACTTTTATTTCATACCGGTAACTCGTGGCACATGCTATAGATTCAGGGTTAAGGCTTATGAATATATAACTGCATGTGTTACTTTTTGTACAATGGGATCGTGTGAATGAAAGATAATTACTTCGGCACACGTTATTATTTAATTAATATTGTGAGATGGTTTTATTGTTATATTTCTGAGGCGTTACTGTACGGGGAGCAAATATTCCGGCAAGCCCGTACTCCTTTCTTCCGAGCTCCGTCGATATCCGATCACTTGCGAACAAGTAACGGTGAGCTACCCGGCGGTGTGTGGCCAGAAAAACCCTCCGATGATCAAGTTAGCACACACCTTAGGATGGATAGAGAGAAGGGAGAGAGTGTTTGGGTGTAAGAATTCCTTACAGAGATGTTCGTGTGTCGCGTATGGGGGGCGCAGACATGCTTATATACCTTCTGAGCCCCATATCCACTCCCAGTCATCTCCTGACACGTGACTCTGCTATCCCATCTGTCAGCATAGACCTTGCTGAACATCACCTAATCTCAACTGCCCACCATCACAGCTGGAGCTCGGCAGCCGAACTGCTCTTTGCGTTGCTGCGCCGCGTCGTGCTTCATACTCAAGCACTTCCTTGGCAAAGACCGAGGAGGACCGGGCTAGGCAGCATCTCGGCAAAGCCTAGCCCGAAGCACCCCGTGGTCAGCTTTCCTGCCGGTCTAACGGTAACCTCGGCCGACCGCGCCTTTCCGGGCGTCGGTCACTCGGCTTGTCTGGCTTCGGCTATCCTCGGACCGAGCATCCCGGTCCGACCGAGCACTTCCTTACCGAGCCGCTCCTTTACGGTCTGGGGCGGGACGCACTCGGCCCAAGTTCTGCCCGGCCCAAGTTCTGGGCGAATAGTACATCATCTCGGCCCCATGCACTGTTGGGCTCTCAACCTGCTCGGTCGCTACCTCGGCCCAACTCCAGATCATAAATCACCCTCTCAGTTACATATAGTACTTTGGCAAGATTTAATGTCAAATTTAAATTAAAATGAATTTAAATTTACAAAATTAATGTTATCACTTTTAATTACGTCAAATTGTCAAAAATCACTTTTAATTACTTACCAAATACAATATTATGATTGTATTTTTAAAAAAAAATTTGATTCGCTTTCTAATATAATATTTTCAAACTTGATTTAATAATGTTTGGCTTCTAAATTTAAAAGTGATTTACAAAGAAATATGTTATACATTAAAACCACATATACATAAAACAATTTCAAACATAACCATTGGATTGAACGGGTAGAACACTAGTACATATATATAATTTATACGTGTGCAAACAAAATATAAGCTTCCATACATGCAAAACAAATACCCATCAACCATTCTTAAAAGTGTTTGTACAAAATACTAAAAGATATAAGTCCTCAAAAATAAATAAATAATTATTTAACAAAACAAAAAAGAGGAGCATATTCTCAATTTGGCTTTCAACATCACCCGCTTGATTATGTCAACTACTCCCTCAACAAAACTTGCAAAAACATATATTAATATTAAATTTTACACTTTAATCTTAAATATATATATATATATTTGATAAATTACACTATAATCTTAAATATGCCTTTTAATTTGTAGTTCAAAAATAAATTTGCACATTATGTTTGTGGTTATTACAATGAAAAAATACATAACGTTACCACAAAAATAGGAAACTGTTTATTGAACCACAAATTGTTGTAATCAAAAGATTGCAACCTTAATCCATAGAATGCAATCTAGTAACACCTGGCCCAAGTGAACTTAGTAGAGCATATAGCACACTAGATATCCCACCTCTCTCAAACTGGCAAATAGTGAACAAGTACTACTGAGGGAATTGCCATATTAATAAACAGAGTGAGTACAATGATCAATGGACAAGCCAATGGCAAAACCTTATACCGTATTATATTCATACCAAATTGACATTAACGCTTCAAATATAAGAAGTTACTAGACAGCAAAGTTTAGTGTTACAAAAAAGTACCTAATAGACTAAGCGTAGATTTTCCAATCACGACTCATAAGAAGCTCTCTCTTTAAATCCATTTATTTTCCAGCACTATGCTTGACCTTTGTGTGAGATTCCAAAGCATTTTCCAAGTTAAATGACCTGCAAAATCATAAAGGTTGCTTATTAAGAACATGACTCCATAGTTAGTAGTTTAACAACACAATTATTTAAGTGCAGTTCACATGTGCTTAACCATACTATTCTTGACAAACCTGTGCCTATATATGTACACACGTGCTTAGGCATATTATTCTTGACAAACCATACCATTCTTCAACCATTGTCTTCCCATCTCCATAACTAGCCCTCCTTTCTAAATCCAAATCCCTTCTAGCAGCAAGAAAACCCTGACCCCTTCTCAGAAAGAATGAACCGAGGATAAGAAAAGAGAGTAGGATTAGAAGAAAGAAGATGGGCCTTATTGTGATAAGTGAAATCAACCGCTGAAAAAATTGCCATTTTGATCTCAAAGATTCACATCACTAGCCAAAAACTAGGAAACTAATTTTCACTCTCTCCCAAAGCTCCTAAGCTAACAAATCAGATGGTTCCATATGCACCTCTGCCCCCAGACCCCTTATTTTTCAGTCGCAACTGGATGAACTAGAAAAATGGAAGGGTGAAGCAAATGTTGAAATAGACAGTAAGGCAGAAGAAAATAAGAATTGTGTATCACTGTCTCCATCAGTGTCTCCTATCCTAAATATGTCAGCCCTTATGGTGTTATCTACTTCAAAACAGGAATGGTTAAGATTGACAAGATGGCATGAATTCATAATACTGTTTTACCAAATTCCTGCTTCTTATAACATGAAGATAAATTTTGTGAAAGATATGCCATCAGACATGTTGTTCAAGAGGAAGAAAACCAATGAACTTTTAAGTTTTCAAGATAAAGATGTCTTTGGATCTTAACTAGCGGTGAGACAGAGTAACAACTCACTTATTTCCATAGCCTTGTGTTATCAAACAAGTGCAAAAGCATTTCTCTCTCATGTTACCACCCGCTGGCTTATTGCTTTTTCACACCCACACAGATTAATAAATCATCATTAATGCACCCTGGTACCAATGTACCTAAATTTTGAATTATAATTATTTCCGCTTGCGAAACAAGGTAAATAGGAGGTCGATAAGGTTAGACTAGATTAAGAGTTGCAAATAGCAATATCACATATTACTTCTCTAGACTGACTGAGATGAAGAGTTTAATAAGTAATCTGGTTTCCTTTTTGGACAGAATAATGAGTTCAAGACCAGAGTTCAAATCTAGTGGGAGGAGAGGATATTATTTGTCGAATGAGTTTTCTACATCCAAGATCTACAGGTAAGGTTACATTTAGCTATTTGGGAGGGTCAAACTATGACGAGAAATAATATTGGTCAGGGGTTCAAATTAGAAAGAGGAGTGATCCAGTCAGATGGGTTAGAGCTCTCTCTCTCATATATTCCTTTCCCCAACCAATCTATTTGGCTCACCAAGCTTAATTTGAAGCCACACTGATCCAGATTCTGCTCTCTCATACAGAACTAAAATTTAAGTTCTCTTCATTCTCCTTATAGTCATCTAGCTTTCTTCTTGTCCTTTCTCCTTGGTGTTTACAAAGCATCAAAGGAGTTGCTACCAACAAAGTTTCAGAGATCAGCCCTAAGATTTGTTGAAATCATCAAGCAGCATAAGCATCAACTCTGCATAAACAGATGTTGGAGAGTGCAAAACTCTCTTGCATGGCT
Organism: Camellia sinensis; assembly: GCF_004153795.1. Lineage (NCBI taxonomy): Eukaryota > Viridiplantae > Streptophyta > Magnoliopsida > Ericales > Theaceae > Camellia > Camellia sinensis. The sequence continues at coordinate 3,274,948 of NW_021025487.1, read as the reverse complement.
CGGAAAACTCCTTGTCGAGGGCTTGTGCACCCCTGAGGATTGGTCGGGCTTTGATCCGGACACCCTGGTGCCAATCAAAAAAAAAAAACTCTCTCGAATGGTTCATTAAACCCTGTTAGTAACATGAACCATAAAAAAGCGAAACAAAAGTGTAAGTTGAATGCAAAGGGACAGTACAAAGCTACAGCATATGCAGCCATGTGATGATCTAGTTAATGCTCAAATAAATAAATAAATGAAGTTTACCACTTAAAGCCATGAGGATTCTTTTTGTGATATCAAGCCATCATTACCGCAAACTTCAAGTTACATGCAATGACGAAGCATGTCAAAGTGCACTGTCAAATTGTTGATGATATGACAATAAAGAATTAGAATGTCACAATTTTATTTATTTATTTATTTAATTTTAATTGTTGAACTTGTCGCAATGCATGTTAAGTCAAAAGCTAGACAATTGATAATTTTTAGGGCAAACTACCAATAGGTCCTAATAGGTGGACTTAATTCCCATCAAGTCCTATTGAAAATAAGTTTTGATAAAATTGTTGGTAAAAATAATTTTTTTGTGACAATTTTTTACATACATCGCTAAAAATTGACAATTAGTGACTTTTTTTTGTCACAATTTTTATAAATTGTCACTATAACTTACAATTAGTGACTTTTTTTTATGACAAATTTTTCCCATAGGACCTATTAGATAATAAATCCACTTATTGGGACCTACACGTAAGTACCCCTAATTTTTAAAACTAGGCATGATAAAAATCAATTCTCCAGTGCACTGTTGACAAATAATATAACTGAAAGAGTAAGATAATAATTTTTCCTATTCTATTGATAACACAAATTGAAAGGAGTAACAATTGAGGGTTAGGGTTCTTGATGGAGGCAAGTGGCAGCAGCCTACAGGAGATGAGGAAGAGATGCCTCTAAGCCCAAGCTTGGATTTGGCATGCATTGGATGACGAGCAACTCATTTGGGACCATGGATAGTTATGTTTTAGGCTTATGAGTCATGTTCAAGTATTATTATTATTATTATTATTATTATTATTATTATTATTATTATTTAGGGTATTTTGGTAATTTGGTAATTTCATAATTTCTAGACATGGGTTAGGTCACCCATGGGTCATCTTGTGGGTCAAGTTATTTAATCAGGTTTTATTTATGTTTCATATTTGGTCTTACATTAGTTTTAAAAGTCAAAGATATTATAATAGTTTCCTTTTTTTGTTCTAATTGATTTAGGAAGTCTGTTAATTCTATATAAAGCCATGTAATGCTATTAATTCAATATAAACTTAATATTTTATAGAATTTTTAGAACTTTGAAGCTTTCGTATGGATTGTGTAATGCAATCAAACCCTAAGTGTGATGCCTAAGAGATTCTAGGAGTAATTCCTAGACCTATCTCCTTCTCCTCCTTTCTTTCTTTCTTAAATTTCAGCACTTTCAGCCCCAGAACAGCCCTTACAGCACTGTCCTGCATCAGTTCTATTCTAGTGTTACTAGAAAACATTGATAGCCTAGCAAATTACATTAAGCTCCTAATCTCAATAGAAGCCTGACTTCTATGGATTCCTGTTCAGTACTTACTTTGGACTCCTTCAGAGATAAAGATAAACTCCCTAAGAGGTTTATCCTTATCTTGGCTAAGTCTCCTCTTTATTTTAGGACTCTTGTCCCTTATCTGCTTTTTTCAGACTCTGATATCTTTGGAGATAACCCCGGCTTAACCGAGATCACCTCAGCGTCATGATCCTGACACGTGGCACCTCGGCTGACACGTCGGCGTCACCTTGCCACGTGTCGGTACTAAAAAATATATCCCCACAACTGCCTCTTAGGTTCTATTATCTCGGCAACCTAAGGTGATGGAACCTAAATCGTTGTTGTCACGACCTAAACCCGTATTGTTGACTTGATATGTGCTTATTTGAATTGTGTTAATGTGGACAGATAGCTTAGAGTGAAAATTAGACCTGTCTGATTCGTTAATTTTAACAAGTTAGAATTAAGATATTTGATAGGAATTAGAGCCTAATCCACCTTAGTATAATTTAATATAGTGTAATTAAAATTATGAGATGATGAGATATAATTTAATTTGAATTACTTCATGTGAATTAAATTAGGAAATTTAACATTGAATGTAATAAATAAGAGAATAAAAATCAACAATAGAAAAAAGGGGAAATAAGAGAAAGTTGGTGGCCTTGGTGTATGTAGACGTCCCGGAACGCCCCAGGAGGAACGAGCTCCCGTTCCGTTCATATTGGGGTCACTACAACTCAGGACTCTCAAATTTGTCACGATTCTAAGTCTGAACCAAAGAGTCCAAATCCGGCAAATCGTTTTGAGAAAACAGATTTTTGAAAGAAGTGCCAAACATGGACTGCTTTGCCAGATACAGAGTCGCCACCTAAATATTTTATTTTGGGAAATTTAGGAAACCCTGACTAGTTGCCTAAGGCCATGTGTCCGTCATCACCAAAGTTGCCTCGGCTCGGAAACTTGGGTACAATTGGGGAAGGTCACTTCGTGAGCACCCCCGCTCGCCCGGTCATAGACCGGCCTCGAAATGAGACACGCATGACAATGCATGAATTGCATGACAATGCATGTAATTGAAATGTACGACAAAGATGCATGACAATGCGTGTAATTGAAGTGTATGTCAATGCATGACTTATTGAAATGCATGACAATGCAAAATGAGACACGCATGACAATGCATGAACGAGAATGCATGACAATGCATGAACTGAAATGCATG